>JADBJO010001866.1:360000-367507 GCA_016801955.1 Conus betulinus
ACCTTAGCTTTCATACAAGATAAAGATCAAAAGAAACAGAAAGCAAACACCCTAATACTGATTCCAAATGCTGTATTCCCCAAAACACATATTTATAAAGGAATTGTTATTAAAATGTCAGCACATTTTATAAATATACTGAAAGAATGACACACAAATGTACTGAAAGAATGACACACAAATGTACTGACAGAATGACACACAAATGTACCGAAAGAATGACACACAAATATACTGAAAGAATGACACACAAATGTACTGACAGAATGACAGACAAATGTACAGACAGAATGACACACAAATGTACAGACAGAATGACAGAGAAATGTACTGACAGAATGACACAAATGTATTGACAGAATGACAGACAAATGTGCTGACAGAATGACAGACAAATGTATTGACAGAATGACACACAAATGTACTGAAAGAATGACAGACAAATGTGCTGACAGAATTACACACAAATGTACTGACAGGATGACAGACAAATGTACAGACAGAATGACACACAAATGTACTGACAGAATGACACACAAATGTGCTGACAGAATGACACACAAATGTACTAAAAGAATGACAGACAAATGTACTGACAGAATGACACACAAATGTACTGAAAGAATGACAGACAAATGCGCTGACAGAATTACACACAAATGTACTGACAGGATGACAGACAAATATACTGACAGAATGACACACAAATGTACTGACAGAATGACACACAAATGTGCTGACAGAATGACACACAAATGTACTAAAAGAATGACTGACAAATGTACTGACAGAATGACACACAAATGTACTGAAAGATGACAGACAAATGCGCTGACAGAATTACACACAAATGTACTGACAGAATGACACACAAATGTACTGAAAGAATGACAGACAAATGCGCTGACAGAATTACACACAAATGTACTGACAGGATGACAGACAAATATACTGACAGAATGACACACAAATGTACTGACAGAATGACACACAAATGTGCTGACAGAATGACACACAAATGTACTAAAAGAATGACTGACAAATGTACTGACAGAATGACACACACAAATGTACTGAAAGAATGACAGACAAATGCGCTGACAGAATTACACACAAATGTACTGACAGAATGACACACAAATGTACTGAAAGAATGACGCACAAATGGAAGGTCTGAATTCTATAAATCAACAGTTTCACTGTACATTTGCCGTTAAGTGCTGTATTTGCCGTAAAGCACTGTATTTGCCTAAAGTGCTTTATTTGCCGTAAAGTGCTATATTTGGAAGGATCTGAAGATTATCTGAATAATATTCAGTCAGACCTGTTGAAAGAACATCAGAAGGGAGGATACAAAAGCCTAGTGCGCGTCTAGCGATTTTTCGCTCAGTTTCATGTATTTTATACCTAGCGGTTTCACTATTTAACACCCTGTAGACCCAGATCAGTGACATGGCGTTTTCTTTTTGCTGCCTTACCTTCTGTGCCCTCCAAGTGGCACAAGGACCCACCTGCACACACACACACACACACACACACACACACACACACACACACACACACACACATATGCCCCCCCCCCCCACACACACACACACACACATACACCACACATACACACACACTACACACACACACGCACACGCACGCACGCACACACACACACACACAGACAGACAGACAGACAGACACACACACACACACACACACACACACACACACACACACACACACACACACTCCTCCAACCTCCCTATACACAACCACACCCAAGTTCGGCATGGCATGGCCCCAGCACCGACGATTCACAATGAGCAAGATGTATCAACTCCTCAAGTAGAATCCACCGGAGACACAACAAGTTACTGAGTCACTTCGGTGGTGTTCAGCAGTGGCTGTCCTAACTTACACAACACATGTACTAAACCCTTACTGAAGACAATAAATGCTTCAATTATACCAGCTGCCGTAGCGCAATTATTAGCGTCCCAGATTCCCGACTTGGGGGGTCGCGGGTTCGATTCCCATTAGAGCCATGACATTTGTAGGATTTTTTTTTTTGGTGCCTATGGCCGGTCCCTACCCAGAGTGGAGTTTGCTGAGAGCTCAGTTGGGAAGACTGGAACCAAGCAGTAGAGTTTCATCGACTGAACATATTCGTTTCTGAGAGAGTTGTTCAAATTTTCTGACCAACACTGCAGGTATCTGTACCTTTGGGTCTAATTGACGCCAGAATACATGATGAAGTCAGCACCGAGTACAGCCCTGTTATGACGCCGGAATACATGATGAAAGTCAGCACAGAGTACAGCCCTGTTATGACGCCGGAATACATGATGAAGCAGCAGCACCGAGTACAGCCCTGTTATGACGCCAGAATACATGATGAAAGTCAGCACAGAGTACAGCCCTGTTGTGCAGTCGTAGACCAGGATGGATTTCCGCTGCATCATCGTCATCAACCTCATCTTCATCGATCAGCATTAAAAATGAATCTCGGATTCTTTTGCCCCTTTATGCCCTTCTCTCATGGTGACCTCAGTTTCTATGTCATCATCTCCACGTGTATCCCTGAGTGAGTTCGGCGAATATCACGCGGGCTGTCGTTAGATGGACGTGGTGGCGCCCAGCGGAAGGCTGACTCTCTGCAACTCACCGATAATTGTCGTCTATAGGGGGTTAGTATGTGGTGTCCTGCATATGTTCTGTTGGGGGGTAGTAGGTGGTGTCCTGCATATATTGGATCAGAACGGGCACTACTGAACACCACCGAAGTGACTCGGCAGCAGCGCAGTGTGTCTCCTCTGGTGGGCTGCCTCATGAAGACATGACTCTGATTCTCCCTGTGGATTACCGCTGCCGGGACTGGGACGGGACAAGCCAGGGTGTAACTATGGACAGGGGCCGGAAGGATCGCTGAATGCCACTGGAGTGGGACAGGAGACAAAAAAAAAGAAAGCTTAATCGTGGGGGCCAGCCTCAATGAAGTTCTACCGCTAATTAACGCCTTCACGTCCATCCAACGACACTTCCCACAAACGTGTCAGGTCTTTAGACTTTGACACGAACATATCACAGGCATGGAACTCGGTGGAATACCAGTCGTGTCTGAACCTCAATGCAAATTAAGGCTTTACCTAACACTTTCCTTTTGCCATTAGCGCTGTTGCAGCCAGGCCCGGGAGATACGAACAGCTGCAGTCTGGGCCAGGAAATGCAAACACCACTTCAGGGATACATCAAACACAGTGCTTTTGAAACTCCACTTCATGGCTCCAGTCTTTACACTGGCGGCCAGAGAGCATTCAACACTTGCAACGAGCTGGTATGGGCTGAGGCCATGAAACTCCATAAACATTTGTCTCGGATGTCTCTTACTTACTTACTTAGGCCCATAGCTCAACGGTGAGCATAGGCCATCGACAACACTCCGCCATTGCACTCGGTTCTGGGCTGCTCACGAATGCCTGTCCAGTGGGTCCCCTGCCTTCATCTCTGTACTGCCTCAGTGTCTCGCCTCCAGCTGCTGCGAGGGTCGGCCTCTCTTCCGTTTCCCCTGCGGGGTTCCATGTCAGGGCTTGGCGTGTGGTGCTGGATGCTGGCTTCCTGAGAGTGTGTCCAGTGCAGCCCCACTTCCTCCGCAGAATCTACTCGGCAACGGTTTTTTCTGTCCTGCTTGCTTCCATAGATCTTCATTGGTGATCTTCTCTGGCCATCTGATTTTGAAGATGCGCCTCAGACAGGTGTTGATGAAGGTCTGAATTTTTTGCTGTATTGCCTTGGTCATTCTCACGTTTGAATTGAAGAGATACGCAATTTTATCGTCTTTCTGATCTCTCCTGAGACCCAGATTTTTTTTAGCATGATGAAATGCTGCTCGCGTCTTGCCCATCTGTGGCTGATGTCTCAGTCGGTGCCTCCGTACTTGTCAAATACCTTTTCCAAGTAGAACAAGGATTCTACTTCCCTGATGGGCTCGCCTCCGACTGTAACTGGCTGCTGTCTGTGGTGTTTGATCTTCATCAGCTCAGTCTTCTTCTTGTTTATGTTAAGTCGGATGTCACTACTTGCGTTATGTTCATCAGGATGGCTCGTACCCTCTTAAACTGACAAGGGAACATGTTCAGTTCGACGACGACGTATTTACTTGTATTTGTGCTGTATAAAAACAATAAAGGCAGAGGGCCAAAGGGCCAAAGTGCCTTTCACTAATGATTCACTTGCCCTGTGATTATTACCAGTCATTGGATACTATTGTAAAATATGAAACTAACAACAAAAACAAAACAAATTGATAATTACACATGTCGGAAGGTTACACCTTCTTCTTTTGGACCGCTGTCGTAAAACATGATGAAAGGAACACTTTGCAACACTGGTGCGCCAGGAGATGCAGCCTGTCTGCGGGACAGCTGCTGCTGTAAAGGACACTTAAAACATGTCTATATCATTCCAGTATTTGAATGATCTGGAAAGAAACACACAATGTCAGAGTGTTATTCTACATGTTTGCCTTTATGTCGCAAAAACAGTGAAGGTAGCTTGAAGACAAAGTGTATACACCTCTAGCAATATTTGGTCCTCTGTTGCAGATCATTAAGGGAACTTTCCTTACACACGTGTGGATAGAAGCTCGTGCCAGCCTGCGGACACCTATCGCAAACACATGGCAGGAAACTTGAGAACATATGTGCATTGGAAAGATGTAGGACACTACTTAGATACTTTTATGAAAATAACAATAACAGAGTACAAAGCACAAAAGAAAAAAGATGTGAAAAGCTCTACGAATAGCATCGTGAAGATGATGAAAATATTCATGAGAGGGACTCCCGACGGTGTATTTGAGGACAAGAGAATATTCCATTGGGTGAATTGATTACGGTATCATGACGGCCGTTCAGAATTTTCATGGAATGGATGACTGACGGTGTAACGAAGACTGGGAGACGAATAATTCCTAGGGCTGGGCTGATAACAGTATCATGAAGACTGGAGAAATAGAAATAGTCCGTGTGACAGCTGATGACACTGGTATGAAGATAGGACAAATTTTTCATTGATAGACTCATATCAAAGTGATAAAGACTGGACAAAAATTGCATGGGAAAGACTAATAAATAGTTGGAACAGGATAACATGTTGGTGAAATACGTCATGAATGAGACTGAATAACGGTTTTACGAAAACAGAAGAAACTGAAACAGTGACATGAAGATTGAAAAAATATTTCGTGGGATTAAAGGGTATGATAAAACTTTGAGAAAAATATGTTTTAATTGAACTGATAGCTGTACCATGAAAACTGGAAATATGTTTCCGTGGAAATGGTGGATCGCTGGTCTTATGAAGGCTGTACAGATATTTTGAGGTCTGGGAGGACGAATGACGATATATGAAAATTGAAGACATTTGTGAAAAGGGTGATAACGGTATTATGAAGAATGGCTACATTAATTTATGGAAAGGACAAACAACGGTGTTATGAAATTTGGTGAATATTCTCTTGAAAAAGGCGTAATAACGGCTTTTAAATGAAACTGGACTAAATGTTGTGAAAAAAAGGGCTGGATAAGCGTAATCATGAACGACTGGAAAAGATTTCGTGGAAAGAGCGATAAACCCGGGGTTACTGAAGGGCATTCGTCCGCCACGTATTTTGTAAAAAGGGTGAAACGCGGTGTCATGAAATTTGGGACAAACTATTTTCTTCTTGGCAAAGACCAACAACAACAACAATATGACGACTGGCGATAAGGAGACCCGTCATACCCTTTTGGGGGGGGCTCGGACCTAAAAACACGCTGTTGTGACAGGACTGGTGGAATTGCGGATTATATGCTGCAAGGAGATGCGGCCAAAAGGACCTGCTTTCCAACTCACCACTGGGAACCTTGCCACCAGCCAGCACTCTGTCACTGAACCCTTTATCGGCTGTGGCCCACACATCCTGTTCAAGGTTCCAAGCACTAACCCTCAGCTAGCTCAGCATATCTGGATTTTTCTTCGATGCATAATCTGGAAATGATACAAGGAGAGTCGGACCAATACATGTACAATACCGGTGAGACAAGAATGAACATAAGCAAACCAGAAGGCACATGAAACAATAATCTTTTCTCTACGTTCATATTTTTGCTGGGTTCTAGAGGCATCTAACACCTTACGTTAACCGCCAACGGCGACTACGAACGACGACGTAACTCCGACTCATTCCCTACAAAATTCCATCTGCAGGTCTCCATCTCAGCCATTCTCCCTCAATAGTTATGAGTTAATGTGAGTGGCTGGGGTCGGCGTTTGGAAAAAAAAAAAAAAAAAAAGGATTTTCAGTGTGACGGTTGGGTATTGACCAAACCACCCCGACTTCTTTGTTTGCCCAGTACACCGATTGATCTTCCCCTTCTTTCTTCCGCTCACCCCAATCGCTTCTTGTTCTATATCTCTGCCTTCACTCAAATCTCCCTGCCTCCACCTCACCACGACGTTTTCACACAGAAAAGGTGTGAACTCAGCGCTATTAACACCAGTAGACTACATAGGACAGACAACTATTGGCCCACTAATTGATTGAACGCGACAAGCACATCCCCCCTGAGCCCCAGTTGTCCATCCGCATCCCCAGCCAATGGTTGCCTCCAACCCACAGCAGATCAACTGTGAGGACACGTTTCGTTGCACTAGGAAGCACGACGAAACGCCAAACCATGTAACCCATTCCTGGACACTAGAAGCGGACAACAGATATAAACATGTGCAGATAACAGAAACATGTAGTTTCCGTTCCGTGCTTTTGGCGCACGCGCCATCTGGACCAGACCAACAACAAACACCTAACGATCAAACTCCCGAGAACCCATAGCACAGCCTCAAGCACGTCCAATTGTCCCTGCCAGCTGCAGCAGAAGCTGTAACAATTTGATAAAGTCACGACTGTTTCTTGCAGTTGAACAACACGCTCTCCGTCTCCACGAGGGTCCTTCAAGTACAAGCGCCCTTAAGGGATTGGTCTGAACGCTGCACGCCCACGGCGCGTCCGCATTCCGCCAACGTCCATGAAAGCGGAAGTAGGGCGGGACACAGGGTCGCAACTGCCGACCGGCCGGTCGCCCTCCATCGCTGTCTTGGCACGTGGTGTGAAACTGGGCCGGAGCAACGTACAGTGGAGCGAGGTCGCTGCTGAGCTGCACCACGGGGGGAGGGGCCCCCGCTACAAATACGCCGGGCAATGGTGCGCTGTACAAGCGTCGTCATACTATTGAGTCTGCCGTTTACAATCCTCTGCCTCTGGACAAACCGTGTACATTAACCTTAAACACATGATGACGACAACGACGATGATGTCCCGGTCAACGACAAGACGGACATATGTTTATGAGACGATTATGAATGATCTTAACGATTCTGGGTGAATAATACTACGCTAGATGGTTGGGCACTGGGGGGTGGGGGGGGGGGGTCGCATCTGTGATTGCTACTCGACGGAGTGCCCGGTCCATGCCCTTTC
>JADBJO010001867.1:0-10000 GCA_016801955.1 Conus betulinus
GGAAGCACTCAGGATGCTTTTTGAGCGTCTGCGACATGTACAGCTGGCGGCCCGTCCCACTAAGTGTCGGATAGGGGAGACCGAAATTGCCTTTTTAGGTCACGTCGTGGGACAAGGATTCATGTCTCCTGAAAGTGAAGTGGCAAAACCCCTGACAGACAAAACTGGAGCTCGAAAGCCAGAAACGCTGATGTGGGGAGATGCAGACGTAGCTGCATTCGAGAAACTCAAGGGAGCGATTCTCCAACAACCCGTCCTCCAGTTGGCGAACCCTGAGAAGCCATTTGTACTCAGAACAGACGCGTCCAGCACTGGGTTGGGGGCAGTACTCTTGCAGGATCAAGGGAAAGGATTGTTACCCATCGCCTTCGCAAGTAAGAAACTAGTGGGAGCGGAAAAGAATTACCACACTATTGAGCAAGAGTGCCTTGCAGTGGTATGGGCCACACGCCGATTCTACCCTTACTTGTACGGGCGGGAGTTTGTTCTCCAGACGGATCACCATCCCCTTGCTTATCTGCATCGCATTCGGCCTGTCACCGACGCCTTATGGGATGGGCTATTGAACTGCAGAGTCTTGCCTTCTCTTTTCAACATATCCCTGGACGCTGCAATGTGGAAGCTGACTACCTGAGTCGAATGTCTTAGGTCCAATGGAGTATGACCAGTGTCGTAAAAAGGGAAGTGACTGTGTATAACCCCTCTTAAAAAAGGGTGTGTATAGTTGTGCGATAAAAGTAACAGCTTGTGTGCACCATTCAAGGATTTTTCTGATATGTGAAGGTGGATAATTGGTTTTATTATGCACGGTCGTATATTTAGACCAGTTCCATTCGGGGCTGCATCAAGCTGTGCCTCATTGGCACAAGCTTTTTTGGTTGGGGGGTATTGTCACGGGCGGACCAGTGTTTGAACTTATATGTTTTAATGGGCTGTTCGTCACAGAGGTTGACAGCAGCTTGCACATAGTATGTGGAGTGCAGAGGAGAGGGGGGTGCTCCTCTGTCACATTCAGTTGTGCACCGCCCGTGTGGATCATGCATCCCCTCAGTAAACCGTCACATAGGTGTAGTGTGAGAGGGAAGAGTTAGACCTGGATGAAGTGTGTGTGTGTGTGCTGTCATGTTTAATAACTGTGCAGGGAAGTGTCTTGCACGTGTTCTGTGCGTAAAGTGTGTTGTTAATGCTTAGCGTGGGTTGAATGTGAGTATGTGTTTTATGTAGGGTGGAGGGAGAACCTTCTTCGCTATGCCAGTGTTCGGCGCTCTCATTCTTTTTTTTGCTTTTGCTTTTCCGGTAAGAGGCCACGTCCTCCGTTGGTAGCCATATTTGTTTTTTCCACTTCGTCGTGGAGAGTTGCGGAACCGGGCCGGAACCCTTCGCTGGGCGGAAGGCAGTCCGCTGAACTTGGGAAGGATCTCAATCCTTGGGCTACCAACAACATTCTTCCGAGTCGTCCCAGACTCTCACTTCCTTCGTTGGGGGTGGCGCATCTACTGGTGGGGCTTTGGGCTCTTCGCTGAGTGAAGCTTGCCAGTAGCTCTCTCTCTTTTGTCTTCACCCCGCCGTTCTGGTAAATATATATATGTATAAATATGGTGTTGTATTCTCGTTGGGTTGGAGAGCTTGTACGCCAAAATGGGATTGGTATTTATTCGGTCAATACGTATTTAAGTGGCATTGAGGTCGTTTATTTTAAGTTGGATGTTTAGTAATGGCTCTGTTTGGGGAGCTACTTGTAGACTTGACATATATATCTAGTTCTGTCTTGAAGTCGGTCATATTTGGATAAATGTTGGAGTCGGGATATTCCGGAAGCGATACTTCAAGGATTGAAGCAAAATTATTTTATTTTATTTTATTTTTTTTTTTTAAAAACATCAAGTCGGGTCCGGAACGGAACGAGTTTGCCGCCGACTAACATTCAGTCGACTAGCGGAGATTTCCGATGTGGCGCTCCCGCCATAGGTCCCGCTCCCTGTCTTGTTTGTTTGTCTCTGTCATTTTTTTTTTTTTTTTTTTATTTTTTTTTTTTATGCAAGTATGTTTGTAAATAATATGGAAGAATGAATGAGTTTTATGAATTTCATCTGGCATTAATCAAAATGTAATGTGAACTTCCAAGAGTTTATTGTATTGTAATTTGTAATGTGAATGAGACGAAATTTAGAATGTGTAAAGGAAAAACATGAAATGAGGAAAACAACAAGATTGAAGAATAGATGAAACCAAAGAAAACAAATTGTAAAAGTTTTGTTTTTCCTTTGAATTCTTTAAATTGTACGCACACGGTCCACACATGCCCTGCATTCACACACATAATCCACAAATATCATGATTATGCGGTGAGGGACTGACATCCGCCGTAGGGCGTTTCCTTTTCGTTTCGTTTTGGGGAGACAGGTCACAGTTTCTGACGTTGGGCGACCTGGAGGATGGTCCCAGAGTGGGGGATACCGGAGCCGAGCCAGAGGAGTGCTGGAGGAGTCTGGCGCAAGGAGGAATCTTCTAGACGCCAGTGAGAGACAACAGCCAGTCTTGCTCCAGAGATCCAGTCAGCGGGACAGTCGTCAACTCTCAGTTATGTGGCAAGTGTGTGTGGTGTATGGGCTGTGGATTTTGTGTGCGTGCGCTAGTGTGATCTAATGTATATTGTTATGCCCTGTTTGTTGTATTAGTTTGTTTTTTTTCCCCCTTCCTCTTCTATTTGTTGGGGGTAGCTTTAGTTGGTGATAGGTTGGGTGGCAGTGGGATCCGGGTGGTGGTGTTTTTTTTTTAGGGCTCCCCTCTATCGGGTTATTTTGTCCCTTAGCGATAGTTAGCTCCTGATAGGATCTGCACTCTTCTTTGTTTTTTTTTTCCTTTGAAGTTATTCTTTTTCCTGTCTTTCCTCCCTCTTCTTTGATAGGTGCCCCATTCCATAAATGGAGTGTATGTGTGAGTGATTGGGATGCTTGATATGTTTGGGTAAATTTGTATATCTAAAATTTAATAAATATTGTTTGTTCCGTACCTCCTGGAGTGGTCTGGAGATAGTGAGTGGTTTAGTGTTGTCTCTCTGTGCTCTTTGTCTGTCTGTCCCTGCCTCATTCCCCTGACGTTTTTTTATATGTCATCGCTAGCCAGAATCTCATCATGCAGAAGAATGCTCGAAATGAAATTCATCATAGCAATTTAAAAAAAAAATGACGTCATGTTGGTGGAAGAGATATTTTCGTATTGAAAGCTCGTGAATCTTTTGAGATAATCAGTTTACAGAGCTTCATGACATACGACCATGACACCAAAAAGCTAGTGATGATCAGTTTTCTCAACTTCTTCATCATTTTTGACAGAGAGAGTTACATGAGAATTTTGACTTTTTTTTCTGGTAACCATTATCAACTATTCAGTTTTTTTTTCGGGTGAAGACACATGCTCCTGGGTTCAGATCACTTCATTATCTTGTTTATATTTTCCTGTACGGCGATGAATATGTTATCAATTGTTTGATTGCTTATAAGTATAGTGATGTCGTCAGCGAACGTTTCACATACACTGTCACTGACTAGGGAAATCGTTGTTGCATATGAAAATGAAAATTGTCCTAGTGACGACCCTGTGTGGGACCCGACACTGATTAACAGATAACACAGGAATATGGATCCATGCGTTGATGCTGACTGCTTCCTATTTGAAAGAAATGAAGACAAGTGTTCCAAATTTCATATCTGCAGCTTTTTGAGGAGATCGTGATCCAGAACATCAAAAGCTTTCATGAATCTATCATGAGAGCACCTGTTATATTTCATTATTGATATTAATAAGCTGTTGGTCAACTAGGTTAGTCAGTACTGTGTGGCGAAAGTGGCTTGCCCTGAAACTTCACTGGTTTTTTTCATAGAAGAAATTAAAGAGTCAAAGTGATAGCGATGTGTTTTGTTTATACGATTTTCCAATGGTTGTAATGTTAGAGATAAAATAGAAATGGGTCTATAGTCAGAGGTGTCAGTGTGATCAACTGTTTTGTGGACTAATACTACTTTAGCAACTAAACAGCCTTGTAGATATACTTTTAGACCTGCGAAAGGTGTAAACATAGATAAGCGTTTCGGCAATTACAGGATCTGACAGTTTGGAGATTATCCCATAAATGCCATCAAGGAGAGTAGCGCACTAGTTCATCATCCGTAGATAGGCAGACTTGGAGGGTTTGTAACATATTACTACAATAGCAGAGCTGGAAAACAATTACAAAAAGAAAAAAAAAGTAGCACTGAACATCAACACCGGTTAGCAAAATAAGGAACATTCAAAAACGAAGACAAAAATGTAGCAGACAGCAGCACAATGTAATGAAAATACACAGAAAAAAATGGTATTACCGTCTGATGCAAAATACTTATAAAGAAATTAACAAGTGGAAGCTAGTAACTCTCTAAAGTTAACAAAAATCCTCACTGATACCGAAGGTTACCGAAAAACAACAGGCAGCTGTACACTAAAACAACAGCTGCACACTAGACCAACAGCTGTACACTAGACCAACAGCTGTACACTAGACCAACAGCTGCACACTAGACCAGCAGCTGTACACTAGACCAACAGGGATGCTGAATCAGCAGTAGCAGCGCATGGTAAGTATGTGTGAAGACACCGCCGACAGTCCACATTGGTCCAGCAGTCTGTGGGGGCTCCATCCACAGTTTATAAACACACTCCAAACATTATCAATCAGCCTGACCCCTCCCTCACCCAACCCCGCAATATGTATACACACTCGCACGTGCTCACTCACTGAATCACGCTCGTGCAACTGCAGCTCGAGCGCTAGTGTACGCACACATTTCATTCACATCATAAAGTCATCTGCAAACAGACATACTAACTGGAGAGGAAAACATCTAAATTCATCATTACTGTCAAGTTTCTAAGAACAAATTGTCTTAAATGATATTGTAATAACATATCGTTATGAAGGCTAGGATAGGAGGGACGAAGAAGGTGAATGTAATATCAGTAACTGCTCTGCATACTGGTGAATGGGATTTTGAGCGTAAAGACGAATCACTGTAGGTCTGCTCTACGGGGAGACACTGCTTATGTTAGAGGAGGAAACAGCTTGGTGGAGACTAAATGTGGGGTTATGAACAAAAACAAATGTGCAGGGAAATTGTGAATATGAAGTGCTAGGAGTGGATTACTAGAGGCAACGTGGGTTAGGAGAGGATTACTCGGGATATCCTTTGTTTCCAGAGCGGAGGGGAAGGGGGGGGGGGGGGGGTTATCATAATTGACGGGCATCGGGACGGGTTGAGGGTGAGGGTGGGCATCATTAGATTGTTGGCGGTGGCGGTGATGGTGGTAAGCATTCTGAAATCCCTGGAAAGCCGATCTTTGAGGTAGATAGGGGAAATGCTGAAAGGATGAAACTGGCAGAAGAATAAGTGATAACGGGTATGTTCGTGATTGGTTGGGGCATTTAGAAGATAGGTGTGATCGAATGACGATAGGTTGGCTTTTGGCAAGGGAAAAATTTAGTCTCTCTTTGTAACTTTTATGAACGGGCTTTAGTATGATGGACAGAATCAGAGGAAAACCGTCAGCATAATCTCCATTTCTCCAAAGGCTTTACAAGTTTTTCGCAATTTTTGCAGTGCCCTAAATATTCAGGAGATTGCATCACTGTATTCGGTTTTATCTATGATGAAAGCAGGGATGTTTTCAATAAGATTACTTTATAATAATCATACGCTTCTTTTAGATTACAACTGGATGTTGAAGTATTGTTGTTGAAGGAATACTTGCTTCTGGCTGGTAGTGTGGAGCTAATACTGCACATGAAGCTGGACACTTAGGTTTACATAGAGCAATGATGTTTACCACACACTGGCAGATATTGAACTTGATGGGAAATGAACTGATGCTCACATGCATTACGATTCTTTTCACATTTGAGGTCACGAACAGGGAGGAAAACCAGGCATAAAGATCTTCGACGGACAGTCAAGGACACAAATTTTAAGCAGCCATTTATATGTGAGAACTCATCGTTTGGAGCAGAAGAAACCTATTGCAAAGTGCACACAAGAATTGCGACCGTTTTTTGTCGGAAACTGACGTGCGACACATCAGATCTATAGAAGATGACTGTGAGTCATCATCTGACTTGTCCTTTCGGATATTCTTCGATTCATGTGATGATGGGGTTTTGGAATTGAGTGAAACTGGAATACATGTGACCGAGGGAATAGGGAAGGGATTACATGCTTAGACAACGCACGATTCACATTTGCATTTTGGTGGTGGTAGGTGAATGGGTAGGGGACAAGCGGAAATGAGAGAGAGAGAAGAAGAAGAAGAAGAAGAAGAAAAAGAAAGAAGAAGAAGAAGAAGAAGAAGAGAGAGAGAGAGAGAGAGGGGGGGGATGGGCACGAAACCAAACGAAATGTATATAATGAAAAAAAAAAAAAAAGCACACAACAGGCTTGTTTGCTCCTTTTTTTTTTACGGTCAACGCCACCACAACAAAAACAAGCTACCTACCACTCCATTCCCCATTCACATGAAGAGAAAGTACAATCTTCCTTTAAAAAGACGTAAAGAGAGAGACAGAGAGAGAGAGAGAGAGAGAGAGAGAGAGAGGGGGGGGGGGGGGGGAGCTGGTGTAGGAGAAGGGTGGCAGGAGACTGTGTTGTTCATGATCTTTACTTGTTTGCAGCGACCAAGAATCACCTCGTTGTACGCATGCACGGACATCAAGTATCGCTTCGCCACCACGCGCATCACCAGTCACGTGATCAACCCCACCAACCGGTCACGACAGGCGGTGTTTGACATCACACTTCCCAACGATGCTTTCATCTCTAACTTTACACTGTAGGTCGACTGAAATCAGCAAGAATGTGTCCATTTGTGAGAGAATATACAGACAATGCATGGTGTGTAAGGGACTGATTGAAAAAAGAAGAAAAAAAAAAAAAAAGAAAGAAAAAAAGCTAGTAGTGAAACTTTTTTTTTTTTGGTTTTGTCGCTTTTTTTTTCAGATGAAGACAGTGTGTAGCACCAAAAAATGAAGAAGTGGATTTCGGTCTTAGGGGAATTAAAAAAAAAAAGAAAAGGAAAATAAAAAGTCACCACCTTAGCTGCTCCATTGATCCGATAACTGATGCCGCAACCCCCTCTCCCCCCAGAACAACAACAACAACAACAACAACAACAAGAAACCCACTGTAGTTTGACCCAAGCTAACTGTGACCATCTGAAGTTGATTGGAAGTAAACTATGTTGATGACAATGTTGATAATGATGATGATGGTGATGATGATATTGATGATGATGGGAACTAAACAACAACATTAACAGCAGCAGCAGCAGCAGCAACATCGACAACAAAGATATTGATTACAATAATGATGATGATGATAATGACGATAGTAACAACAAGAAACAACAATAATAATGATGATGATGATGATAATGATTATGGTGATGATGATGATGATGATGATAATGATGCTGATGATAATGATAATGCTTCTTATTATCATTTTTATTTGATCAGATTATAAAGACGATTCATTCTATTCAAGATTCTTCAAATTTCTTCAGTTTGAGAAATCCAATTGCTTCAGCTCAATTGCTTTCATGATTATCCATATTATTTTGACCTTGGTATATAACGCTGTTGTACAATACTTTTTACTGACCTTGCTTTGTTACTTCCGTGACTTAGTGCTGTTTATTGGCATATATGTAGCATGTCTGTGTTTTATTACTAATGTGAATTCGTTTATTATGATGGTACATTTATTCTGCGTTTTACCATGTTGTAACTTAATTGTAATATGTAGATGCATCCTGTTTTATCATAAATGCAATATAGGTGCGTGTGTGTGTGTGTGTGTGTGTGTGTGTGTGTGTGTGTGTGTTTACTCTATTTGTATCATTAATGTGACAAAAGTTGTGTTAATTTTGTATTTTCATTTCTCTTAGGTCTGTCATTAATGTGACGTAGGTGTATAATATTACCGCACACTTTTTTTTTTAATCTGTGTCTTATCAGTAACATAACTGTCGCTGTAGATTTCTATGATGTATTCTTATGTCGTGTTTGTCGATGATATTACTCACATGTCTTCATCGCTGTACATATTCTTGGCCTGTGTTTGTCGCTTAACGTGACTTATGTGTTTCAATGCATTGGTCTGTATTCTCGACATGTGTTTTACTATGAATGTGACTTTGCCGTATCATCTTGATTTCAATTTATGTCTTTTAAGTGAAACAACTCAGGTACGTTATGTGGCCCTATGTTTTCTCGATCTGTATTTCATTACAAATGTGATTTAGGCGGATTATGTCGATGTATTTATTGTTGATCTGTGCTTTATCATTAACATGACGTTGGTGGGTTACAAATTACAGTATGTCTCCTTGATATGTGTTGGTCTTTATTGTGACTTGTGAACATCGTCTTCGTGTGTGTTCTTGATCTTTTTTTCTTTATCATTAGGATGATTTAATTGTCATTATATTGCTGAAAGAAAGATGACACGCCTAAGTCAAATTAATGATTAAACACAAATCGATCATACACGCCTCAAAGTGATACACTTAGGTCACTTAAGTGAATTAGCACGGGTCAAGAATATGTGCAGCAAGACATACACCTGAATAACAACAACAACAGACGCGACATTCTTGTCACTTGAGAAACGATTAATTTTTATTTCGGAATTGATGCTAGCGACAAAGATGTCACTCTTGTAACTTGTGAAACAACTTCGTTTCGGAATTGATGCTAGCCACAGCAAGAATACACCTGAATAACATTAACGACAAACACGTTGTATTTGTAACTTGTGAAACGATTTTATTTCGGAATTGATGCTAGCCACAGCAAGAATATATCTGAATAACATTAACGACAAACACGTTGTTCTTGTAACTTGTGAAACGATTTTATTTCGGAATTGATGCTAGCCACAGCCAGAAATACACCTTAGTAACATTAACAACAAACACGTCGTTGTTGTAACATGTGATGCTAGCCACAGCCAGAAATACACCTGAGTAACATTAACAACAAACACGTCGTTCTCGTAACATGTGATGCTAGCCACAGCAAGAAATACGCCTGAATAACATCAACGACAAAAACACCACATTCTTGTAACTTGTGAAACGATTTAATCTCGGAATTGATGCTAGCCACAGCAAGATTTACACCTGAGTAACATTAACGACAAGCACGTGGTTCTTGTGAAACGGAAGTGATGCCAGCAGCGTCCTTCCGGTCTTGTCTTGTCTTGTCTTGTCTGGCAGGACCGTGGAGGGCCAGACCTACCCTGGCCGGGTGGAGGAGAGGTGGCTGGCACTCCGACAGTACGGTGCCAACGCCACCCTGGGATCCTACACCGCCGGGAGAGTCTCTCAGAGGTGTGGGAAGGTGTGAAGGAGGATGGGGGTGGGGGTGAGGGAAGAGCTAAAAAAAAATCGATGGGAGAGGGCTGCAAAAGAATGAGGAGAGACTGGGAGAGCCGGGATGGGGTGAGGGGGAGAAGGTTTTAGGTGAGTGGGAGGGAAGGGGAAGAATTTGTATGATTGAGTTTGTTTTTTTCCTTGGTGTACTTGAGGTGAGTGCATTCATAGATTGATAACGAATGCTTTTCTCATGATGGATTACAAAAAAAAAAAAGCTTACCCCCACCCCTTTATAACTGATACCTTTCTCCGGATGGATTAAAAAGAAAGCTGTATCCGACCTTCACCCCCATCTTCTTCGTCTTTCCCCACGCCCTATTGGAAGCACGTGAGTAATGTTTTGTACACGCGTTTGTGTATGCGTATTCGGTGTGGGATCTGTTAAAGAATTGTCTAAAACTATCAACCGGTTAAACTGAAAATAGAGCGATGGGTAGAAGAAGAAGAAGAAGAAGAAGAAGACGACGAAGAGGAGGAGGAGGAGGAGGGGGGGGGGGGGGGAGAGGAGGAGGAATAAGTTGTGGTTGTGATTATT
>JADBJO010001867.1:17500-47500 GCA_016801955.1 Conus betulinus
CCAGAGAGAGAGAGAGAAGAGAGAGAGAGAGAGAGAGAGAGAGAGAGAGAGAGAGAGAGAGAGAGAGAGAGAGAGAGAGAGAGATGGCAGTGTAAGTATTAAGTGAACCGAAGACGCAATTTTAGTACTAAAATTGGCTCTTGCTTTAGTTCCCATATAATATATTGTCCATATACATACACACATTCAAATGTTGGTCTGGTCTTTTATTTCCAGACACCAACATCGACTCGGCACTAGCTCAAGGGCTGGAGTTTTTCAACGAAGACGACACAGTCACGGGCAACAACTCTCTCATCATTTTCCTCACGGACGGCAGACCGACGCGTGGCGAGACGGACGGGAACAAGATCTTGAGTCACATGCGCGCGCAGAACGTGAAGAACGTCACCATTTACGGGCTAGCGTTCGGCAAGGACGCCGACTGGCCTTTGGTGAAGAAGATGGCGTCACAGAATCACGGAGTCGGTCGCAGGATTTACCAAGATGCTGATGCGGCACTCCAGGTTGGTTGGTTTGTCTTGAACTGTCGATCAGGCTTCTGTAACTGTCCTCCTCTTTTCAGCTGATACCCCCCCCCCCCCCCCCCCAACTGATTTCCTCTTTTTTTCCTCCAAAGCTTTTTTCTCCTCCTTTCTCTTTCCTTCTCCACAGCTGATTTCCTCTTTATTTTTTTCTTCTCCACAGCTGAGTTCCTCTTTTTTTTTTTTCTTCAAGGCTGATTTCCTTTTTTTTCAAAGCTGATTTCCTCTTGTTTTCTCTCCAAAGCTGATTTCCTCTCTTTTTTTTTCTCCACAGCTGATTTCCTTTTTTTTTCTTCCTCTTTTTTTTTTCTCCACAGCTGATTTCTTTTTTTTCTTCTCCACAGCTGAGTTCCTCTTTTTTTTCCAAAGCTGATTTCCTTTTTTTAAAGCTGATTTCCTCTTGTTTTCTCCAAAGCTGGTTACCTATTTTTTTTTCTCCAAAGCTGATTTCCTCTTTTTTTTCCAAAGCTGATTTCCTCTTCTTTTCCTTCTCCAAAGCTGATTTCTTCTTCTTTTTCCTCCAAAGCTGATTTCCTCTTTTTTTCTAAGGCTGATTTTTCCCCCCCCCCCCCCCCCCCCCCCCCCCCCCCAAATCTGAATAAAAAGTTGTTGAAAATATATTTGAAAGCAACGAATCTGTTATTTTCCGATATGAAACAAGTGCTTTTGAGGATTACCTCCCCCCCCCCCCCCCCCCCCCCCCCCCCCCCCCCCCGGTATTCTGTCGTACTTTTCACTCCTCCCCGTAGCAGTCGTAATTTTTTCTTCTGTTTCATCTTTTGGAAGATGACGTGCCTGCTTGATGGAGGGGTCATTCACATAAAGCAAACAAACCAGTAAGCACATCAGGCTGGCTAGTAACTAAAACATTAGATGCCAGCATGAGTAAAAAGAAGAATACGACGAGAATACACCACCTATTAGGTCAACCCACGATCCAGTCAACCAGGACATGACTCAACCAGCCAACAAGCAAACCAACCTTGCTATTCATCAGCCTTGGTCTTATCCAGGGGGTTCAATTCTAAGATTGTTGTCAGCGAGCAGCATGCGTGGGACTAAAGATGCTTGAGGGAGCCTCATCACACTTAACTCTTTCAAAAGGTGTCGACAATGTTGTGCGCAGATTTTTCAAACTCCCGCAACGCACCTGCTCCTTCTTAATCACGGATAACTCCCAATACTCCGATGCAGCTGTTTCTCCTTAATTAACTCAGAGATACAAAGCGTGTTCTGTGTCTGTCCGTCTGTCTGTCTGTCTGTCTTCTTGTTCCCTATGTACATTGAGCTGTTTTGTGTGTTTTTCTCTAAATTTGGCCTAGTGATAATCAGCATAATGCACAGACTAAAACTAAATCACCGTTGTTGCTAAACAGTTGTATTAGTCGCATTTTTAATGCGACAATATGGCGGTCAGGATTTCAAACAGGTGTTAAAAAAAAAAAAAAAAGAGATGGGGAGTAGGGGGATGGGAGGGGGGAGTGTCGAGGGGAACGTGGGGACAAGAGGGGAGCGACGGAGGGGGGGGGGGAGATGGGGAGAGGGAGAGAATGGAGCGGTCAAGAAGATGGATGGGGGGGGGGGGGGGGGGGGGCAGCTAGTCCATGTATGATTTCAAATAGCCCTAATGCAGATTTTCCAACAGCGGGGTGAGGTGGAGAAGGCGGGGAGGGGGTGGGGGTGGGGCGTGTGTTAATAAAACAAAACTGGAAGAGGAAGTGGGGGAGAGAGAAGATGGGGGACGCAGACTGTGTAAAAACGGGGAAAAGATGGCGGGGGAGAGGGGGGGGGGGGGATGGGGATGGGTGGGTTTCCACCCTTCTTAATTACGTGCACTGGGGGCCTCTCCTGGCAGATAACACAATATCTGCTATGCATTCATAAACCCGTTTGTTGTTTGTTTTTTTTTTCCTACGGGGAGCGGAGACGGTCCGGTTTAACCGTTTCCTTAAATAACGCGTTTAGGTACACAATTAAAACAGACAGCCCCAATATATAGGACTGTACCCGTTCGTATCAACCAACAGACAGTTCCAAATAACTCAAATCCGCCTGGCCTTTCTCACCATCAACTTCAAACAGCCCCGAAGTACCAGTTCTTTACCTACATGTAGGTCCAAATAGCTCCAATCCATGTTCGATCCAAATAATTTGAAGTCGCTTGTTCCTTCTCGTCAGTTCCATAAAAAACCCCACTGCTAACCTGTACGCTATCCACAGATAAATATCAACAACTTCTTCAGATTGATTGGTTGGTACTTCTCGACTTCGATACCGGGGCTGCGATGGAAATTAGGTGTGTCTATGTATGGTGGACCTGAAATCAGTGACGTTGGGATGTTACCACTGCGGTGTGCATGGAATATGACAAGAGACTCCCCCCCCCCCCTCTCTCCACCCCCATCCCCCCAAAGAAAAAAAATCCCAATGAATAACATACCTCTTAAGATGGGCCCGTCACCACATGGTTGTAGCGTTTTCAAGAGAGCTGATAATCGTGAAATCGAACCACTGTTGGGTTCGGATTAAAAAGAAAATTCGGCTTGAAAAACCCTCTCTGTCCATCCAGAAGTAAAAATAGATACCTGATTCAGGTCAGGGAAGGTTACAGGCAGCTGAAGGAGAGGAGTGGGCCCCATCTTCCATCACGCCGTCTCCCGGTCACGGTGACCCTAAAACAGCTCACGTCTGCGACGGCCATGAAAATGTGCGACTTTAACCTCTCCCCGCCCGCTCCCTTCTTATCCACAGATGATTCTGTATAGCATCATTATTTTCCTGTTTCTTATGCACAGGTAACTCCGAGTAACTCTATTGTGTACCTGTTCTTGTCACCTACACAGATCCACGGCTTCTATGACGAGGTGTCCACCCTGCTACTGACGGGGGTACAGGCGGTATACCTGGACAACCAGGTGGACATGGAGACCTTGACCAGAACCTTCTTCCGCCAGTTCTTCAACGGCTCCGAGATGGTGGTGGCAGGCAAGCTGATTCGTCTGAACGAGACGGCCCTGCAGGTCTTAGTTCGGGCCACTGGACTGAAGGGTGAGGAACTCTACTCTCGTTATTCATTGAAAGTAATGCTTGCCCTGTAAATCTGACTGCGTCGGTACACCATGGACATTGAAAGCGCTGAATTTGCGGATGGGGTTGTTGGCGTCAGCTCTGCCACACGCGCCATGGGTTACTCCGGACAGCCATGCGCTGAACGGCCAAAACGTTGCGCTGGCAGTTTTTAATCATGAGGCCTCTTGCCTTCTGCATCACTCAAGATTTAACTTTGCACTCAGATCGAAGTGTCTGTACATTCGCCTTTTGTTTTCGATGTTTTGAATGTCATTTATCCCGCCTGAAGAACACCCCAGTAGGTCGAAACACGTTGTGTTTTTTTTCTTATTTATTTATTATTTTTTTTTTTGTTGCGTTAGTTTGGAAGCTGAGTAATTCTGTTTCTGATCTTGATTCACCTGAAAACCACTGAGCATTTTCCTCACACTGTCGCAAACATAACGTAAGAGAGAACAGGGGTGATTGAAGACAAACTGTTAGCATAAGTCACAAACAAGGCTGCCATCTCCTGACCAGATACCATGGGAAACAAGATGGGCTGTTTGCAGGCTGGGCAGAGGCATACTGACCTAGCATGATATTTTGACATTTGCTGAGTCACCACGAGCAGGTAATGGACACGGCATCCAGAGGCCAAAGGCAAAACCCAAGCCTGGGATCTCTGCATTGACCGCTATCATCTCAGAAACCGCTTCCTGTGGTGGTTTCCCCAACACTACAGACGTTGCCTGACGTACGATATGTTCCTGACCAAATTCATTTAATCTCTCTCTCTCTCTCTCTCTCTCTCTCTCTCTCTCTCTCTCTCTCTCTCAGGTCAAGTCAACCTGACCATCGTGCCCGACCCTGACCCCTTGACCCCGGGTCAGGTGAGGTCATGCGGGGTGCTGAAGGCCGAGGACCTTACGAGGATCACGGAGAAGATGTGGGCCTACCTCACCCTTAGGCAGCTGCTACAGAGGAGAGTGGGAGAGGACGACCCGCGCGTTAAACAACAGCTGAGGAACAAAGCTACCGCCCTGGCACTGCGGGTAAGCCTGTGTGGGCATGCTGGTATAGATAGAACAAGGTTCTATACTGAGCCACACACCTGTGAACAAATGTCCAAACAGATAAAAGAATGTATGAATGAAGAGATGTTACTGCAGATTGTTGAACGTCTTGTACAAAGATCACGTGACAAACTGGAAAAGTACGAGGGAGAACGCAGACCTCCGCCGGTCAGACGGGTCCTGGATTCGCCGCTTTGTTCCGGATCTGCATGAATATGGAAGTTTCCTCCCCTACCACTGCCTCCCCTCCCCCAGCCTCCCCAGCCTCCCCCCCCCCCCCCCCTGAAACTTTTCACCGCACATTTTTTCACACCTCTATCCATACAGAAAGGATGTCCTTACCGTAACAATTTTTGAAAGAAAGTCAGTAGGTAGCCTAGGCTTCTATAACTTCCGAGAACAATGAAGAAAAACAAAAATTGTTTTCCACCAGGGGAAGGAATTGTACATACGGGTGGAAAGAATATCTCCCCACCACCGTCTGCCTTTTTTTTTTAATTTCTTCTTTTTAGTTGAACAGGACAAGGAAAATGCAAAACAATATCTATATCACCAGAAACTTTTCTCATCACTTCTTTGAAACATATTCCTTTCTCTTTAACTACTACTTCTTACACAGCTGCTTCTTACACAGTAAGCGCAAACTGTTCTTTTTTGCTTGTACACAAGAATGTGAAATAGTTTTGCTTAACCGATCCCTGAGGTGCCCTTCGATACGGATCTTCTTGACAGATCCCAGCCAACATTTGAAGATTTTTGCTTAGGGCCGTTTTCCACCTTTCCACTGAGTTTGTGCGAAATCGGTGCGTTAGTTCTGGCGTAAACTTGCTGGCAGACAGACAGACAGACAGACAGGCAGACAAACAAACCAACTGATATAGATGAAGACACAACACCCTCGGTGGTGGTGATGAAAAATCTCTGGCAACAGATGCAGAGGAGCCATGGAACCCTTGTGACGACTTGCTCATCATTGTCAAGAGGAGAAAGATGAAATGGCACAGACGACCTATCGAGGTCGGCCGGGTGTTAAACACGACAGAACCACTCTGCACCGGCGAACACAACCGCTCATCGCCTTCAAACAGGATTTCTCTCCGTTACGCTTTCACTCTGTCAAGGATCAAAGTGAAATTTGTTAAAAACACCCCAACGTTCTATCTATGAACGCCATATAAACACGGACGAAGCTTGAGGCATTCATTGCTTATTAAACGAACCCGACCTCAACATCAGACGAAAAGAAGCGGTCTTTCAAAGGGACGTTATCTCGTGAGATCTTGAACAGGGGTTTCCGCTATTAGGTGACTTCCCTTGCTACTGTCCCTTCCACCGCCCCCTCCCCCCCCCCCTCCTCTCCACCCTACCTCCACCCTCACCCTCACGTAAATCGCATCTTCTTTTCAAAACATCCTTTCTTTGTGTCTTTCTGGTGGATTCTGTACTCAGTGCATTTATTACAAATCACATGTTTGTGATTAATTGGCAAAAACACCGAAAGGTAAAGGCAAACTGCACCATTTGGGGCTGTTGTCAGGATACGGTTCTGCTGTGACCGTAGCGGGCCCACAGACGTGGGAGGACAAACGTTTAGAAAATGGACAAACAACCAACCCTGTCCTTGGCTAGCTCAGTCGCCATGGAACCGCGACGAACAGTGAGACATTGTTTTGAAACTTAGCAGTCGTACCTCAACCAGCGGGAAGGGAGAAGGTGTGGACATATAGGTAGACCGTTTGCCTGACGGTCATGAATTTCGTTGCCTACCCACTTGTGTAGTTTTTGGTTTGAAATCCCCCTCTTTCACACCCAATAGTGAATGATTCAGTTCAGGGAAAGTTGAAAGGCGGCGGAAGCAGGGGGATGGGCTCTAAACGAAGCTACGACACAATTGACATGTGATGACATAAATTATAAACGAGTCAACACTCAAATTAAAATGAGAGTGCTGCGTTTTCCCCTGAGGGTAGCATTGCTATGATTGACGTCATGATCATGATTCTGTCTTGAGCATGAACATTACAACGGTTCATCCCACCAATCAAAAAAAGTTATAATTTTTGGCGCAATGGAGGGAGGGGGGGGGGGGGGGGGGTGGAGAGACAAGGGCCAGAAAAATTTCTTGTCCCCCTCTAACCCTTTGAACACAAAATTTGTCTCGTTTGAGATTGTTAAGCTAACAGATATCCCCCCCCCCCCACACGCATGTGTGTGTGTGTGTGTGTGTGTGTGTGTGTGTGTGTGTGTGTGTGTGTGTGTGTGTGTGTGTGTGTAAGGCTGTGTGATTCGCTGAATTTTTTGTTAACTTCTCTGTGATAGGTAAGAAGAACCGTAGATATTCACCTGTTGCGTGACAGTAGTATAAGAAGGCTTCATCTCAAAAGTGTGTGAGACGACAGGCCGTGGCGATGGTCCTGAGGATGACGATGACGCGACGACGACGATGATGGCATTGGTCTTCTTCCCTTTGATTTCAGTATAAGACTCACTTTCTCACTCACTCATTTGCTCACTCATTCAGTGAGTAAACACGAACTTTGTGCCGTATCTTTATTCGTCGCTTGGCGTGTTGTTTCTCTCTGCCTCAGTACAATTTTGTGACCCCTGTGACGTCACTGGTGGTCAGCAAACCCGGGGCCGAGGAGCTAGCCTTACTGCAGGAGGATGCCAGCGATCTGCTTGATGAATTAGGTGATCCTCTCTTTCTCAGTTTCGTTCTCTGTCTCTGTCACTCTCTGTCTTTGTCCCTGTTTCTCTCTGTGTGTCTGTCTCTGTCTGTCTGTCCATCTGTCTGCCTGCATGTGTGTGTGTGTCTGACTGTCCGTCTTTCTCTCTCTCTGTCTCCCCCTAAAAACACACACACACACACACACACACACACACACACACACACACACACACACACATGAGAGGTAATGGATATCTAGGAAGTCATTTTTTTTTGTGACGTTTGTTCGCGTTCTTGTATTTTTTATATTGCGTTTTGTCCATCTCTCCCTTTCCTCTGCACTCCCGCCATCCACCCCAATTTTCCCCAAATCCTTCTCTCCCCGGTCCTCCTATCGTCTCATCCCCTGGGGTGTTTTCTGGGATTAAATTTTCCTCTGTCTTTATCTTTATGTCTGTCTACGCTCACACATACCTGCCCCCCCCCCCCCCCCCCCGCCCTTCGCCTGTCACCCTTCCCCTCTGTCTGTCTGTCTGTCTGTCTGTCTGTCTGTGCTCTCTCTCTCTCTCTCTTTCTCCCTATCTCTCTCTCTCTGTCTCTCTCTGTCTCTGTCTCTGATTGTCTGTCTGTCTGTCTGTCTCTCTCTCTCTCTCTCTCTCTCCCTCTCTCTCTCTCTTTCTCTCTCTCTCTCTTTCTGTCTGTCTGTCTGTCTCTCTCTCTGTCTGTCTGATTGTCTGTCCGTCTTCCTCTCTCTTTCTCTCTCTCTCTGTCTGATTGTCTGTCTGTCTTCTTCCTCTCTCTCTCTTTTCTCTCTCTCTGTCTGTCTCTGTCTGTCTTCCTCTCTCTCTCTCTCTCTCTGTCTCTGTCTGATTGTCTGTCTGTCTTCCTCTCTCTCTCTCATTGTCTGTCTTCCTTTCTCTCTCGCTCTGTCTCTGTGTCTCTGTCTGTCTGTCTGTCTGTCTGTCTGTCTGTCTGTCTCTCTCTCTCTCTCTCTCTCTCTCTCTCTCTCTCTCTCCAATATACAATCATGTGTGCAGATCCGTGGCTCTCTGGCGTCACTATTCCACCCTTACCTCCTCGCCCCACCACACCGACGACTACCACACTGAAAATCGCTACCACGCAGACGACCGGCCCATCTAGCAGGCCAAGCAGTTCGGCCTCACCCATAGATAGGTCTGTCCCAGAGACCATCACCGTTCCACCTACAACGTCCAACCTTCCGGGGAGTTCTACAGCAGACCTACCCACAGAAACCAGCTCGCCTCCCAATTCTGCCGTCAGAACAGCAACGACGGTGTCTAGAGAAATGGAATTATTCTTAAGGAACGCTGCCCGAGTCGTGCCGGAAAGATTCATTGTTCCAGAGAGTTCGTTCGTTTCTAGAGAGGCCGGTTCTGCGAGACCAACAGCCTACGCGTCAGTGACAGAGTCACCAACGGCCTCCACGTCAACGACAGAGTCCGTCTTACCCGAGATCACAAAAGCGCCGGCTGGCACCATAGCGCCAGAGAACTCGGCCATGTCTGATGCCGACAAGATAGCAGACATCTCCGGATCTTCAGATGGAAATTCGGATCCAGAGAGCTCAGCCTTAGATCGAGACAAAGACAGTGTCGTCGCTTCCCGTAGTGAAGGCAGTGCCGGCAGCAGCAGCAGTAGCATCGGCAGCAACAGCAGAGTCAGCAGAGGTGGAGGTGGGTGTGTGAGTGAGCTGCAAAAAAAGTGGGTTTAGAGTGGGAATGACTGAATGACAGAGATGAATGGGCAAGGGCCAGAAAAGGTCTTGAGAAAAAAGAAAAGTAGAAACAGAAGGAAAAAGGGAACTTTGAGGTTATGCAGATTTACTTTGGTATCAAGCGCGCGCGCGCACACACACACACACACACACACACACACACGCGCGCGCGCGCGCGCGCGCGCGCGCTCGTTCACACCAGTGCACACTCACGCACGCACGTAGAGACACAGACAAAAGATGGGAAGAGGGCAGGGGAAATGGGGGGGGGGGGGGGGGGGGGGGGGGGGGGGAGGGTATGGAAGGGAAGCATATGAATGAGCATCACATCAGAAACATCAACGAATCGTAATGCATCGATAGACTTAAAGAGAAACTC
Source organism: Conus betulinus (assembly GCA_016801955.1). NCBI lineage: Eukaryota > Metazoa > Mollusca > Gastropoda > Neogastropoda > Conidae > Conus > Conus betulinus. Next base: position 26,934 of record JADBJO010001867.1, read on the forward strand.
ATTTCAAAAGCTATCACTAAAGTAACCGCATGGTCACACAACTTTGGAACGGCAGTGAAGGACACATTGATATCAGTTGTGCACAGCTGAACGATACTCACAAATCAAGACAATACTGTGTGTCTGTGGAAGAATGGGAGTTTTTTTTTTTTATCCAGCCCACCTCAGTTTCATGTACCTTCTATCAACAGCAATGGATTTCTGTTGCTATAATTGTTGTTGTTACTTCCAAGGTGAAATGGTTTCTCACAGACAAAAATTATGGACTAATTTATTACCTTTACGGAAATACCACATTATGTTTTTCAGTTTGTATATGAAGTGATGTACAAGAAAATTATTTATGCAAAATGCCTTATGACTTAACATGGCATCAATAACGATATCGTCCCTGAATTGCCAGGGACTATGAGACCTTCAGAAGAGAAGAGACGTATTTCATTTTCTTAGAAAAAAGTCACACTGTATTTACTGCCTTCAGGATACTCACTTCAATAAAAAACTTGAAAGATATGTAATGTCTGAATGGGGATATAGATGTTTTTTCTCCTTCTTTAAGTCCAATGCAAGGGGAGTTGCAATATTATTTAATAATGATAATTTCGAATTTAAAATCAATGAAATAGAAAGGGATTCAAACGGACACTATATCATTATCTCCATGACAACCTTCGAGAAGAAGATTCTGCTGGTAAATATTTACGGACCCAATAAAGATAATCCTGAATTTTACGAAAACTTAAAGGGCAAAATACAGAAACATGAAAATCATGCACTTGTTTTAGTTGGTGACTGGAACCTTGTCCTCGATCCCTATTTAGATTATGATAATTATAGCAATATAAACAACCCAAAGGCAAAAAAAAAATGTGTTGAAAACGTGATGGCGGACTTCGCTCTGTCTGACGTTTTTGGCGACGTTTGGAGATAATAATCAACAAGTAAAACGCTATACATGGCACAAATCATCGCCTTTAAAGCAGAGTAGGTTAGATTTCTTTCTTATCTCAGAAGACCTTATGTTGAATTTTGAATTTTGAAGATGCAGATATTACACCTGGATATCGAACAGATCATTCAATGGTTATTCCGAAATTGAAATTTGGGGAAACTATTAAACACACACACATTCTGGAAATTTAATTGTGAGTTGTTAAAAGACAAACAATATGTAGAAGAAGTACATAATTCAATCGATGAAATTATCTGTGAATATTCGATAGAACAGTATGACGTAGAAACACTCTCTCGAATCCCACTTAAAGATGTTGAACTTACTGTATCAGATAAAGTTTTTCTTGACTTTTTGCTCATGAAAATAAGATCGAAAACTATTGCATATGCTACTATGAGGAAGAAAAAGGCTTTAAAAAAAGAAAGACGATTTATTAAAAGAAATCGGTGTATTAGAAACAAAGAAAATAAAACAGAGGAAGACTTTAAATTGTTAAAAAGAAAAACAACAACAACTAGTGACACTCAGAGAGAAGAAAAAATACAGGGAGTTATATTAAGATCAAGAGCTAAATGGATTGCTGAAGGGGAAAAATATCAAACTACTTTTGTAATTTAGAAAAGAGACACTATGTTAATAAAAGTATGACAAAATTAGTGGACACACAATGGAACACTTATAGATGAGCCAAATAAGATAAAGAAAGAAGTTCATTTATTTTATAAAACGACTGTATTCCAAAAGAAACCTAGGTACATGTGACGTAAAAGACTTAATACAAGAATGTCCAAAATTATCTAGAGAAGAACAAGATTCCTTAAATGGAGAAATAAGTTTAGAAGAAGCCGGCTTTGCTTTGAAAAAACATGAAAAAAAATGTAAAAGTCCTGGTTCTGACGGTTTTGGAGCAGAATTTTATAAATTTTTCTGGAAAAAACGTGGTCCTTTTGTAGTTCGTGCTCTAAATCAGTCAGTGAGGATGGGGAACTGTCAACCACTCAAAAAGAAGGAATAATCACCTGCATACCTAAACCGGATAAATCGAGAGAGAATATAAAAAACTGGAGACCTATTTCAGTTTTAAATGTTCTGTATAAAATTGGGTCTGCATGCGTCACAAATAGAATTAAAAAAGGTTCTTCCGAGCCTAATAAGTGAAGATCAGACAGGTTTCATTGCAAATAGATATCTTGGGGATAACATACGGCTTATTTATGACCTAATTAACTATCTGGAAGTGAGACAATTACCCGGACTTTTACTCTCTGTTTAGATTTTGAGAAAGCGTTTTGATTCTCTCGATTGGGAATGTTTATTTAAAATCTTGAGAGAATATGGTTTCGAAAATAGCATATGTAATTGGATACAAACATTTTATAAAAACATAAAATCAACTGGTATAGTTAACGGTCAAACTTCAGATTGGTTTCACATTGAAAGAGGCTGTAGACAGGGAGATCCACTTTCGCCTTATCTATTCATACTATGTGTAGAAATCTTAGCAATTATGGTTAGAGAAGATAAAGATATAAAGGTGTTATGATAAACAACAAAGAACTTAAAATATCACAATTTGCTGATGATACACAATTAATGAATAATGGGGATCGAATATCTTTTGAAAGATCTGTCCAATTAATAGAGAAATTTGGAAAGTTTTCAGGACTTTTCCTAAATGCAGATAAAACACAAGCAATATGGCTAGGTAGTAAGATAGGCTCAGAAATAAAAATATATGCAACATTTAAATATAAAAGGAACCCTGATAAGTTTAAGATATTGGGAATATGGTTCACAAATGATATAAAAAAAAACTGTGAAAAGATTAATTATGCTGAAAAATTGTCAGAAATAACAGCTTTGTTTAAAATATGGATGAAAAGAAACATTACTCCTCTTGGACGAGTTGCTGTGTTAAATCTCTTTGATTTTATCTAAATTGATTCATCTATGGATTTTACTTCCAAATCACCAGATGACTTCATAAATGATTGTCAGAGAATGTGTTTTTAGTTTGTTTGGAATGGTAAACGGGATAAAATAAGTAGAAAAGTTGCAATAAAAAGCATAAAGGAGGGGGGGGGGGGGGGGGGGGGGGGTTAGGCATACCCGATATTAGCAAGCATATCAATGCTCTAAAACTTACCTGGCTGAGAAGATTTAAAAAAACAAAACACAAGTGGAAAAATATTGCCAGTGTAATGTATCCTTTTTTTTTCGAAGAAATAGAAAATATGGTCCTTGTTATCCTTTGAATAAATACAATAATGTATTCTGGAACCATACATTCATGGCATATAGAGATTTTTGTAGACACCTGAAAAGCAAAAAAACACAATCGGATGTACTGTCCGAGCCAGTCTTTCATAATGATAAATTTAAAATTGGTAATAATGTAATCAGATATAATTGGACTTGGAAAGGGGTTTACTGTGTTTCACATTTTTTTTGAAAAAAAACGACGGAAGTTTTCTAAGTTTTTAAACGAATTTAATAGAAAATATGATATGGGTGTATGCTTCTTGGCTTACTACGGCTGTGTAAGTTCTATTAGGAAAATACAGCAGCAACTGGTCTAAAAATATCAATTAATCAAAATATAAAAGAAAAACCAAGAGCTCTAAAAATGATATACTCTATATCCAAGGGATCAAGACTGTACTATGACCTTTTCACATTTGACAGTAAACTTCCTAATTCGTGCCAGAAATGGACTGAAAAAATTGGGAACAGAAATTTCTTGGGAAAAGGTTTTCAACCAAAGTCATAAAATACAGGAAATAAAACTTAAATGGCTGCAGCTTCGTATCGTACACAGGATTCTTGGAACTAACGTAGTTTTAAAGGATATGGGGATAGTGGGGAATAACAACTGTGATTTCTGTAGAGAAACTAAGGACGATATAGAGCATATTTTCTGGGAGTGTCATTACTCAAAACAGCTTTGGGAAAATTTGGAGAGACTGCTAAAATCAAAGTGCTTTCCATATACAAACTTTACATTTCGTGAGAAAGTTATACTTTTTGGATATGATGAAATCATGTCTACAGACTCGGTTTTAGATTTAATAATTCTTTTAGGAAAACAGTATATCTATAAATGCAAATTTGACCATTGTCTTCCTGATATAGTCTCCTTCCAAAGGTACCTACTTTCACGTTATAAAATCGAAAAATACAATGCAGATATAAATTGGAATGGACATGTTTTTTAAAACAAGATGGTTACCATATTTACCACTTATAGAAATGGCATGAAAAGAAAAAAGGGGGGCGAAAAGAAAGAAGGAAAAAGATGAAAGAAATATGAAAATTGTAATTTTGTAAGTGATATTTTCTCCAGTAAATTTTGCATTGATAAAACAATTGGGCTGGATTCATCAATGACTACAATGTTTAGAAGGCATCAACATTATGAACATACATGTATACAAATGTCTTTATTCTTGCTGATTTTGCTGTTTACATCTATATATTGATCGATATCTCTTCGTTACATGGATGTACGTGTGTGTGTGTGTGTGTTTCCTTTTTTTCGTAGCTCTTTTTTTCCTTTGAGAATGTTTGGTAAAAAAAAATTATTACTCTTTATGTTTAAATGTTGTTATGTTCCAGTGTTGTTACGTTGATTAAAACGAATTTAAAAAGTTTAAAAAAAAAAATGGGAGTTTGGAAGGATGTATGGGAGAGAGGGAGGAGTCGGAAGAAGGGTTGCAAAGGGGCCAGGGAGTGGGATGGGAGTATGAAGGGGGCGGGGGGGGGGGGGGGGGGGGGGGGGGGGCAAGAGCGTGCTTCATACTGGAAGATATAGAGTCAATCAGCCTGTAACTGTTATTCTTAATCTTTTCTGCTTCTTCTTGTGTTCTTAACCTTGTTCTTTATTTACAGATTCTAGCATAACTAAAATTCTGTTTCAGAAATGTTAAACAGTAAAGGAAAGGATAATAATGGAAAAAAAAGGGGGAGAAAAAATAACAAGGACTGATTTGCGTGTCATGCTGACTTGCCAGGAGGTGGTGACCCGCACTTCATGGTCGAAATGACGTCATTACCCTATCCTCTGTGCTATGACGTCAAGGGGGACACGGGGGACGTGTTTCGCTTGTTGAGGGATCCTCACACAGGTATGATGTATTGTCCCGTGTTAATATATATATATATATATATATATATATATATATATATATATATATATATATATATATATATATATATATATATACAGAATTTACATGCGTAACAGTACATGCTCACTGATAAACGAATGCATGTTTACCAGTCAGCGAGCGCCTTCACATGGTACACGTGTGCTCACAATGTTGTGAATGCTCACATTTTCATCCACTTCATTAACGCTGTTCAAATGATCAAAGCGAGAGTGAGCCTGCCATTTACTGAATTCCTATTTCATTATGGTTTTATACTCTTTTAGTTGTTCTTATATATGCAGAAGGCACTGGAATCAAAATGCGTAAATCCTCGTTCATTTCTTTGATGGGTCGGTTAAAACTTTGATGTGCACTGGAAGACAGTGATCAAGTGGACTGATGAATGATCTGTCACTCTATGTCGACTTCTCTTCGTTCGTGATCCAAACCAGGTCTGACCGTCAACGTGGAGATAGGAAAAGGTCGACGGAAGCCCCCCGGATCATCACGCGTCCCTGTTTACATCACCAAAGCCGCTATCTTACTTCAAGACATCATCGCGGAAGTGACCACTGCGAATGCCAAAGTGAACGACCTTCTGCTGCAATGGGACACAACCCAGTCTGTGTACGTGCCGGGTGTGTGTGGCTGATGATGAAGAACTCGACCCTCCGCTTTGCCCTGGACTGGAGCGTGGAGATTGACGTCACACGGCACTGCCGAGGGGAGCCAATGGACGAGGGGAAACTTTCTTGAATGTGGAAATCCAGAACGAGGCAAAGCTGTCAAAAGAGTCGATGGGCTTGCTAGGTGAGTAGAGCTTGCGGGAAATAGATCCACGAAAACGAATAAATGGAAGACGTTTTTTACCGTCAATACATTTAAGAAGTCGTGTTTGAATAGCTCTACATCTTCATCTCTCCTCTCTCGCCCCATATCCGCTTCTTTTTCCAGCAATCTAACATTGTAATGATTTTTTTAAAATACTGTGTGCTGTATAGTTTAAAAAAAATAACGAAGAAAACAAAAAAGGTTCTATGAATTTTAAATATTTCAGCACTTATCAAATTCCTTTCGTCTTGAAATCGTTTTCGTCTACAGTCGACGGACAGAAAGGAAGGGGAAAGAGGAGGGTGGAATGGGTAGGGGAGGATGGAAACAAAATATGTTCTCTCCCCTGATCCCTTATCGCTGCACTCCCTGGCGTGTTTTTGGAATGGAATGTCCTTCGTCTCTGTCTGCCTGTATTTCTGCCTATATCTATGTTCCTCCTCCACACCACCCCCACAATTCCCATGTCTCTATTCACCCCCGCACCACCCCCATCCCCGCCGTCTGTCTCATCCCCTTCCCGCCTCTCTCTCTCTCTCTCTCTCTCTCTCTCTCTCTCCACCCGATTTTATTTCTGTTATGGTGTTTAGGGTGCGTTTGTGACTTCTGTTGCTGGAAAAGGGTTATGGGTGTGGGATGGAGGAAAGGAAGTCCGGGCCACTTTAACCACCACCCCCCCCCCCCTTCCACCACCACATTCTCGCTCCACTTCGCTGCCCCTATTGAAACATTTAAAAGTAAGAATAGGTCTACAGAACCTGAAAGGCTCATGACTGGGCGGATAAGAACCGAACACAGGCATTGAGCGGGAACCAAAAAAAACAAAAAACAAAAAAACAAACAAACAAACAACCCCCCCCCCAAAAAAAAAAAATTAAAAAAAAAAAAAAATAAAATAAATAAAATGGCTTAGGTGTTTAAAATTGTGTATAATGTAGGATATGCAAGCAAACGCTGACACTAACCTCAACTTTCTAAGCTGTACCCACGATATTTCGGGAGAAACGTTATATACGTTAAAGTTGTAAAGCTTCTGCATATGTGCTGACTTTTTATTTATCTATTTAATCTTTGCCGTATCCCTTTTTTTCTTTCTTTTTTTTTTTTTCCCCTTTTTTTGCTGTTCTACTTCGTAGTCAGTGCCGTACCTGTTTTCTTCTCTGCTTTTTTTTACTTTTTTTTTTTTCTTCTTGTTATACTACTCCGGAAATGATATCACTCTGATTGATTCTCCAGGTCAATTTGTTCACAAAGATGTTCGACTGCAGAGGATCAAGAAGAGAGAGGGCCGCCTGGTGGCAGAGCTAGAAATCACAGACGACAGGGGGGGCGGTCACCCACACGTCGGACACGGGAGGGCGCTGCTCAAGGCCCGCAAAGGACCCTTACTTCCGGCGCCTGGCTTTCTGTTTGATGGTGGATGCCCTCTGGTCTCACACCATGGACCGACCCACTCGTTTTTACAAAGTTCACAGCCTCTACGACATATAACCGGAATAATGTCCAGCGTTTAAATTTTCTGTCATGTTTTTACAAGCTGCAGTGAGGCGACTGCGGGCAGAAATCTACATAAATTTTAAAAAGTGTTCTTAAGACTCCACCTAACAACGAAGACAAACGAATCACAAGATAAAACACGACGCTTTTCGACCTCTTAGGTCTTTTTCAGGCAAGAGACACAACATTCAGGACAACGAAAATGAACGAGTAACCACTTATCTTCATCCAGTTCAAGGCCCATCTTGCGTCAAATTGGATAATTTTTTTTTTGTTATCCTGAGCGCTGTGTATCTCGCCTGAATAAGACCTAAGAGGTCGAAACGCGTCTTTTTTTATCTTATGATTTGTTTATCTTCGTTTTTCGGCGGAGTCTTAAAAATACTTTTTAAAATTTGTTTTGACAAATTTCTTCAACATCAAGGGTGCGGTTTCTATAAGGTTTGACTGTATAGTATGCAGGTCTGGTATAAAACACGGAGACTTTTTCTAGATATAACATTTAAATATTCAAAATAAGGAAGACTGGCCAAGGTCTGTGTGAAAGACGGCATCACTTTCGGTTGTTTTACATGCTGAATAGTTCGGCTCAGTATGTTTGTACCCAATACCATAGAAGGATACGCATTCTCGATTAAATAAGTCTGTTCCTGAATGAAAGTTAATCATAATTTTACCCAACCTCATACATAACGTAGCTGCACACACACGTTTACACAGTGTGGATTTTACATGAAGTATCTACAGTGACACCCCATGCGCTTAATGAATCTTTCATGAAAACTAAATATAATTGCATAAAATCACTTGATTCCGCATCTGAGCATTCTTAGGAGTTTCACATTCTCTGTGAAGCCACATTGTATCAAACCATTCTTATGATAGTTTCAGTCGCAGTTTAACATAATCATGTGTCTCCGTCCTTCACACTGAATGTAGGCTGAAATTTAAAAGAACAAATGCCACATGAAAATCAACTAGAACAAAACCCTGAACAGGAAGGAAAAAAACACCAGAGCCAAATATCCAGAGTTCTACGATGTTATATCCATTTTATAAGATCCCATCACATTGGTTTTTTAATGCATAAGCTGTCATTGAGGGAGTGCCGAAATTTCTCACAATTTGACATGTGGTCTGTTACGGATTTACGATATGTGTTTTTAACGTTTGATTTTAACATCCGCGGCACAAGTACAAAGTATTTCGACCCAGTCATCATATACATTTAAAAATATGTAAGAAGACGTAAAGAGATAATCTGTAATCGAATGTGTGTGTGTGTGTGTGTGTGTGTGTGTGTGTGTGTGTGTGTGTGTGTGTGTGTGTGTGCGCGCACGCGCGCGCGCGCGCGTGTGTGTGTGTGTGTGTGTGTGTGTGTGTGTGTGTGTGTGTGTGTGTGTGTGTGTGTGTGTGTGTGTGTACAAGCATACATGTGTGCATGCGTGTGTGTGTGAGTGAGTGAGTGAGTAGGTGTGTGTGTGTGTGTGTGTGTGTGTGTGTGTGTGTGTGTGTGTGTGTGTGAGAGAGAGAGAGAGAGAGAGAGAGAGAGAGAGAGAGAGAGAGAGAGTGGACGGTAGGGGTCTGGGTGTGCACACGCGCGCGCCGTGTGTGTGTGTGTGTGTGTGTGTGTGTGTGTGTGCGTGCGTGCGTGTGTGTGTGTGTGCGCGCGCGCGCGCGCGCGCGCGCGCGCGCGTGTGTGTGTGTGTGTGTATGTGTGTGTGTGTGTACGAGGAAGGGGGCGGGGTTTAAATCTTCTGAACATACATTAATGTATGTCCGTTTGTCGTTCATCGTTTGGGTATCAGTAATTCTGTTTTGTTCTTGTGACAAATCATATCCAAGTCTGTCCTCAAACAACGATAAAATGGCTGTTACATATGAGTTGGGGCTTCAAACATTTGTGTAAAAGTGTTTATAACCCATTATGTGTCCAGGGATGTACGGTAACAAATATAGCCATCGTATCTTTCTTTTTCTCTTTCTAGTTGTTGTTTTAATGCTCGTTTGTTACACTGGAGTTGTAAATATTCCTCCACTCTCACTTTGCTACCAATGATCCAATTGTGTACCGTCCAATATGGAATTGATTTGTTTCCATGGAATTCTGTGACGGTTTGTTACAAAAGGTATTTGTTGATTGCCACCGTTTGTCACAAAAAGCATTTTGTGCTCATTTTTGTTACTCGCTTTTGCGGTAAACCATTGATGATTTGTATAAAGCTGTTTTTATGTCAGTACATGAGCATTGTATATACATACAGTCGTTTTTTGAATGATCTAAACTCTGATTGCTTGTCTTTACTGCAGGATACTGCAAATCAAATAATACATTCAAGTGAACGTCGTCTTTGCTGTGTAGATTTCAGATTATGCGGTTTGTTTTGTTTTATCACATGATTTTGCAAATGGCGCAGTATATTTGATTGCTTTTATTGTATGATGTGAAAAAAAGAAAAAAAAAAAACACTACAGTTTACAGATCTGCATTTGCTTTTAATGTTTTTTATGTCTTTTTGTTACAGTGTTTTTTTTTTTTTTTTCGCATTTTATAGGGCACTGTATGTTTTGAAAACAGGTATATAACTACAAACTTTTTTTTTTTTTTTTTTTTTCATGAGAGCGCTATATGTTTTCGAAATTGCTTGGACTGGCAGTAATCAGTTTATCGCTTTGCGTTGCCAGCTTAAACTAAATCTTTTCTGCACGAAAGACGTCGTCTGTACAATTACGGATTTGCAATGTTTGATATTATGATTTCCCAATAGAATACAGACATTTTAACGTTTTTTTGTGGTTTGTGGTCACTTCTTATTGAAGCAATAAATTGTAGAAAACTGTTGAATTCCAGATAAACTGTTTAATTAAACAGGCGGCTTAAGCTGTGAAGAAAAAAAGGAATAACGATTTACTTTGTCTTTCAGCACATTTTCAGAACAGATCATGGAGAGAAAAGGAAGAGAAATGACCTCCTCATCCGAAGAATTTACAAGTCTCAGTGCAGCCATGTTCATAACAGTTTACTAAGGCCCTCCGCTCACACATGGTAAACAACACCATCAGTAAGTTTACTTAAGTCCTTCGCTCACATGGTAAGAACAGACCATCAATAAGTTTACTGAGGTCCTCCGCTCACATGGTAACAACAGACCATCAATAAGATTACTGAGGTCCTCGCTCACATGGTAACAACAGACCATCAATAAGTTTACTGAGGTACTCCCTCCCCCCCCCCCCCCTCCCTCCCCCCCCCCCCCCCCCCCCCCCCCCCCCCCCCAGCATTCCATTAATAGTAACGTTGTCTGAATGGTATGGGTTATTTGAGGCATTATCATGATGGTTGTGGGAAAATATGGCAAAGGGAGGCAAACACGAAAATGGATGACAATGCATCATGTGGTTGCTTCCCTTGGTAAGTTATTTGTCCTCGGATTGCTCCACACACACACACACACACACACACAGTGATAGGGTGAAATGAACCTGTAGCTGAGCGAGTTGATGATGAATTAACCTGCGATGTCGGAGCACACACACCTGCGTCCACGTCCTCAACGACACTCACACACAAAGCCAGGCTACTATTCACACACCAACGCACGAGCGCACTGCACATAATTATCAGTAGAATAGTACACCGTCTCAGTGACACGCAAACATGTCACACAGCATGCAGAGGGACACACTGCACACACACACACACACACACACACACACACACACACACACACACACGCACGCACACACACACACACACACACACACACACACACACACACACACACACACAGCAACGTACGCCAGTGCACAGCAGTTGTGGTGACAAATTTGTATCATTGAACTACTCACCTGACTTTTCCTACCCATCCTTTCACGGGTCGACCAAGGTCTGTGTGACGAGTAGGGGGGTGGCGAGTGTGGTCCTCAAGGGGAAGGACTCAGACTGTTTTCTCTATCACAGTTACAGAGCAGTTTGCATGTCAACATTTCACCCCCACCCTCTCCATTACTGTTGATGAGGGGCCATTTTTCAGTACAAGTCATCAAAAGAATTTTTTTTTCTTGGGACTGTTAAAAACTACTCAAGAGTGGCACAGGAATAATTCTTCTTTGGGCTCGCGCCCTTGAAAGTGCTTGTAGCTCCGAGTGACAGACAGAATTAGAGATGATTTCAAAGACACAAGTGAACTGTACTATCACACACCAACTTTACTTGTGTATACGAGAGTAAAAATATACAGTAAAATATACAAATCAATACAACTTCAGTCAAATCAGTCTTGTTGGGGTTGACTTTCACCCCGCGTTATCTCATCACAAAGAGTGGGGATGTTTTGATCCCATGATGATGTCCGGAGGTATCTTGCTTTACTTAGATTTTATGGTCAGAGAAGTGTGTGGATCTCTCTCCGGTTGCTAGTGACTAGCTCGCCATCTGTTTGGCAGTCCGATCCGTTTTCGGGTGTGCTTGGCCGCGCGTGACAGCGTGGATTGTTGATCCTGTGCTGGGCCAGTTGCAAGAGCCCAGGATCCAGAGAAATGACAGAACCTGGTCTGTAGTGAAGTAGCTGTGACTGTGAGTCCGGTTTGACGAGTTCTCACACTTGTCCTATTGCTTTCAGTAAATGTGTTGAGATCGCAGCCGGCCGAGATGATACCAACATCTCCACTTCAGTTCTTCACTCAAGGTTTGAATGGATGTTTACAAGTGATATGAGAAAGGAAGAAACTATGTTAAACAATTGAAGGGAAACAACTCTTCGATTCAGTCATAACTCAGCTGAAGTAACCAGGTATTAAAACACATTTAGCCTAAGTACACATGCTCGTTTAGGATCATCTGCCACAAATCACAAAGGCTATCAAAAGTATTCATAAATCACCTTAACAGGTTTCATCAGTATAGGCTTAAAGTTGTCCTGTCAACATGTAGCATTCAGAGATAATCTAAACAGACAGTACCAAGTACTGGCAAAACAGTTAAACTGTTAAAATACAATATTCTTCTTCCCTCCTCTGCCCCCCCCCCCCCCCCCCCCCCCCCATCCCTACGCACATTGGCATTCCCGAACCAGTGCACAGAGACACATGAGACAATTATCATTGTGACGGAACTGCTCGACTGTTCCACAAAATGACAGTGTTTGCACGCCTGAGTTGATTGTATAGTCACTGTACAACTGTAGTGTTTGTACGCCTGAGTTGATTGTATAGTCACTGTGCAACTGTTGATGCAACATCACAAATGCCGTCTATGGATTAAGAAATGCATGCAAAGAAAAAAAACCAAACACCTGAAGAGAATTTCCAGGTTTGGGGCTAAAAATATTAAATGATCTCTCTCTCTCTCTCTCTCTCTCTCTCTCTCTCTCTCTCTCTCTGAGAATCTCTCTCTCTCTCTCTCTCTCTCTCTCTCTCTCTCTCTCTCTCTCTGTGTGTGTGTGTGTGTGGGGGGGGGGGGGGGGGGGCACTCGGGCATTATGTGTAGACTGTGTGTGTACGTGCGAATGTTTTTGCGTCTGTGCACGTGCGCACACACTTGAGCGTGCATGTGTCTGTTTCTCATACGTATGGAAAGTGGAGTTTTCTACAAAACTTTGCTCGGTGCCTTGGGTTCTTTTACGCCAATGCGGAAAATGCACGTTGCACCCCACGGGGCAGGTCCATTGTCTCAAGATCGAGCTGAAAGGGAAAAAACCATAACGAGAACAGGTCAGAGCAGAGTTAGCTCCCTGAATCTCCCACGCTCTCTTCGCACATTGGTGTTATTTTTTTGCTTTTCACAGAGCGCAAATATTTAGACACAAAGCGCGTTGCAGATGGTCTTGTATACTTTGTTATAGCGTGTTGTAGTATTGGTTTAAAATACATGAGTGTGTGTGTGTGTGTGTGTGTGTGTGTGTGTGTGTGTGTGTGAAGGGGGGGGGGGGTTGTATGTGTGTGTGTGTGTGTGTGTGTGTGTGTGTGTACGAGTGTGTGTGTGTGTGTGTGTGTGTGTGTGTGTGTGTGTGTGTGTGTGTGCGAGCGCGCGAGTGCATGTGAGTGTGCGCGAGTGCTGTGTGAAAGCAATTGAAGCACTAAAGAATGATAAAAAAAATTAATGTTCTCAGCAGAAAATGTAGTCAACGTCAGTGGATGTGTGTGTGTCTCTCTCTGTGTGTGCAAGTGTGTGTGTGTGTCGTGTGTGCTTGCATCTGGATGTGGGCATGTGTATGCCTGTTTACTTGTCTGTGGTTGTGTTCGTTTGTGTGACTATGCTTGAGCTTGCATGATGTGAGATGTGCATGTAAGGGTTTAAGTAAATGCATGTGTGCTTAAGTGATGATTTCAACTGCCTACGCTATACTCTGTGTCATAAATACACACATACACACACTCACGAAATGCACAATGGAATCATTACTCAATTCAATTATTTTCTTCATAGTTTATTTTTGCATAAGGACCATATCAAACATTACAAAATTTCTCATACTCTGAACACCGTTTCTCCACATAAATCATAGTTATAACAAAAAACTATTTACCAATTAACGAAATAAAATATTCCACATTCAACATTACCAATCAGCTCCAACTCATCATCGAGATTTATCCAAACATAATTCGTAAACTTTCCAGTGTCAATTCAGTTTGGTTAAAACCCTATACATTCATATTGGACCTCGTTAGACTCATACTCATGATGCATACAACTACCATAAATCACTCTGCTCATTCACCAGTGTCAGCTCCAGCTATTCTCGTTGATAAGAAACATCTCCTTTCTTGTGTTATTTTCCATTGCAGTATCTGTAGATTTGGTCATTCAATTTCAGTCGCTCATGGTCATGCATTTTTTTTCACATCCAGTCATTGAGGACATTAGTGATCCAGTTATCACAGGCAAGATGGAGATGGAATGTATTTTGTTGCCTTTATTTTCAAGTAGTTTTGTTGTGAGCTGGCGTTTGTGTGTGTGTGTGTGTGTGTGTGTGTGTGTGTGTGTGTGTGTGTGTGTGTGTGTGAATATGTGTGTGTGTGTGCGTGTGTGTGTGTGTGTGTGTGTGTGTGTGTGTGTGTGTGTGTGTGTGTTCATGCAAGCTCATGACAATAACAGATTTTACAAGTCATCAGACTAGAATTATCATTGCCAATTTACACACAACTGAAGCATGCATTTTCAGATTATATACACACCATATTTTCAAACTGTACAGTAAACAAGCAACGAAATAAATACATTTCTTTTCTCCAGTAAGATAGGGAATTAGAACTGATAATCACTCTCACTCCAACCATCGCACACATGCACACACTTAAACCAGTTACACATGCACACACATGGTTAATAACAATGTGGACAATATTGTGAAGTGGGGACAGTAAACGGTCATAATTTGAAGTACACCCAAAATGCTTTCATTGCAAGAAGTAAAAACTTCCATAACACACACACACACACACACACACACACACACACATCATACAAGTCTTTATCACACATCACTCATACGTCACAACCTGAATGCCCTATTTCTCTGGCTTCTCTCTCTCTCTGTCTCTCTCTCTTTTTCTCTGGGTCTCTCCCTCTCTCTGTGTGTCTGTTTCACTCTCTGTGTCTCTCTCTCATCTTATCTCTTTCTTTCTCTCTCGCTTTTCTCTCTTGGCATAGTCGGTCATTGCCCAGAAATGGATTCTTCACAGTCCAATTCACCTGAGATGAAGACAACATTGATTTGGACAGGCTGGAAATGGTCTGAGAAGTCCTGTATCAGCACCTGGTGAGATCGGGATTTGCCCTGACAGTTCAGGAGTTCCAAGATCTGCCTCTTCTGAACAACAAAGTCCCAAAGCTACACGTCACCCAAGGATTTATGACACCATCACGGTTTCCCGGGCGAAGATGTAGTCAATGCCCAAGTCGACGTCGTGGACATACTTGTGGGGCTCAGTGAGCTGAGGCTCGTGAGCAATGTCTCTGTGCCCATGGTACACGACCTTGCCATCCGCTCCTTTCCTGTTGACCTCTGTTCCATGCTTGTACACTCCGGTGCCCACCAGTATGCTATGGCAATGCTCCACAGTCTGGTTGTTGAGCTCCACATTGGTGGGGATGAGCCTGGAGGAGGGGAGGGAGGTGGGGCAGGAGTCGGTGCTGTCAGTGGAGGAAGTGGAGTCGTCGCTGTGGTTGCTGTTTGCGTCCTCCATGATGTTGGTGCTGTGGCGGTTGGCAGTCTGTTGTTTGATGAAGCGGTCATACAGGTTGGCGCCCACGATGTCCACATGTGGGTTGTCACTGTAAGCAGACAAGCAGACAGAGTTTTACTAGTGTGCTTTTGTATCGGTGCTTTTAAACAAAAATATTTCAACATCAACAGTCAGTGGTCATGGAATGTCATTGCATTTTATATTCTTTTTGCTTCAACTCATCTATCAGTTGCAATGCAATAAATTGTGAACGACTGCCAATTTTGTATTTGCTTGACACTCTTATAAACACAAACTGCTCGTTATTAGTAATGAGCTGATAATGATCATTATTTTTTGTGGAATGGTTTTAGATTAAAAAAAAACCCCGAAAAACAAAGCTTTACCTTACACAAATTTTTACCTTACACACATTTTCCAATCGGTTTCTAGGCATGTTTTGATTTAAATATTCATGCTCTCAACTAACACCAACATGTATGAAATTCAACTAAAAAGATGGCCAGAGACTAAACGGTCAATATCACTTTTGTTTGTTTCGTTTTAATGATCAAAGTCTTAAAAGCTATCCTGGCTAAACTGGACAATTCTAACCCCCAACCCTCGCTGTATCACAACATAATATTCTGCTCACCCAAAGAAGTACAGGCGCTTGATGGGTTTGTGGATGCCCATGCCCTTGGCGATGTCGGCGATGGTGTGTTCGGCGAAGCGGTAGGTGATCTCGCAGGGTTTGCCAATGAGGGAGGTGTACTGCAGGTCGTGGCCCGTCAGCTTGCTGTACACAGGCCCTCCAGGCACAGCAGGAAGGCACCATGGCCAAACCTGTGACACAGAACAGAAGGCATGCTTTAAAGTACTGACATTTCTTAAGAATGCTGCGCTTAAATTCTATGAGTGAGAATAAGATAAGGATTGTTTAATGCCTTCACACACACACACACACACACACACACACACACACACACACACACTCTCTCTCTCTCTCTCTCTCTCTCTGAGAAAAAAAAATATTCAAAATACCTTAATTCAGACACTTTTAAGGAAAAAAATCCATCTTCTGGCAGATAGATTTCATGAACAGGGGCTTTATCGGCATTTAACCCTTTACTCCAACCCAATACCCCAATAAAATCTTTCCACAGATGTGATTTTCACCAAAATAAGCAGTGTCAGATTTTTTACACTTCTCAACTTCACTGTTATCTTTTTAGAACAAACAAAAATATTTCTCTCACAAATCATGCCTTTGATACAAAATTTTCACCAATAAAATGATGACTTTGTTTCTACATGTGCTCTCTCTGCCCAAATGTAAAACTTCGGAGTTACTAAACTGGTGAGCACATTTCAGAATAAAACAGACATTGATGCTTTTACATCTCAATGTTCATTTACACCTGCAACATCTCCTTGACCTATCAACTAAGGCCTCATGACTCACCTTGGCATGCAAGCTTCCGCCATGAAGACGAGATCCATGTTGCAGGCAATGACAGGGATCTGGGGCACTGTGTGGGGGTCAGTCGGAGCCTGAGTGGGTTTGCCCTCCGTCAGCAGCAGGTCGATCAACAGCTGCAGGTTCGATTCCCAGTGCGTAGGTTCTCCGATCAGCAGAACAGCCTCCACTCGAGGGAAGTTGGGGTTCTCCTGGTACTTTCCCTTTGGCCTAAAGACATACAGTATATGTGGTTGGATTAGGGTTCACTGCGTCCAGATTTGACCTCCGCAATAGGACTCATTGTGTGATGCTGCTAGCTATACCTAATACATCTAAACAAAAAGTGTAAAATGGTAAAGACAATAGATTCTTAGCTCTTGCTCAATTTCAATTAAAAGTGCCAGAATGTTTGCAGGAGCTGCATTGAAGATTTCAATCACAAGTAGAAAAAGCCACTGACATTAAGTCACTTTATTTGTTTAGCTAGTTATATCACTCAGAAGCTATCAGCTAACAAGAGACATAAAACAGCAATACACAGGCAAAGGCCCCTCCCCCTTTATTTTGTAAAGATTCTTCCTTTGAATTTACAACTTTCTCTTCTACAAACTTATCAGTTACACGTGTGTCTTAACACTCCAGCTCACATTTTCCCCTTCTCACCTTCCCAAACGTTTCATTTTCATACAAACAAACCCAAACACCATTTTACTCCGTGACACTCACCAGCACACACTGATGTACACACATACATGCGCATCCACACATATACAGAACAACAGTGATGTCACAATACTCACCACTGCCACCCGGTTCTCATGGTCCACCATGTCCAGCAAGGGATAGGCAGCTTTCACATCATCCAGAGTACACAAGTTCTTAAAACCAATACTACATTTAGGTTAAGGACAATGCCACCATCAGTATATTCATACTTTCTATAGAGTGGATGCTAAGTTGTAATACATAAAACTTCCTTGTATATATACAAACAATCCACCCTAAACCTCATATCCCTCCTTTGAACATGCTTACAAGAATGTAAAAAAAAAAAAAAAAAAAAAAAAAGCAGTGACTGAGACTGTTATATTCTACAATATTTTCCTTTGTCTCTATTTCACATATCAACTTTCCAGTATTCATGAGATTTTTTTTTTTTTTTGTCGGTGGAGGCTGACCTCACTTTTCATACTTATTTCTGTATATATATAAAAAAAAATCTCTTCCCTGTTCAACCATCTGCCTTCTAAAACAAACTAGAATTAATAAATCAGAAAATCATTGATTAACATATAAATACGCATCGCATGCATATGCCACACACACACACACACACACACACACACACACACACACACTCACACAACAACATTCTCACCTTCCCCTCTAACGTCTACTTCAGTTTCTTTCTTGTTCACGTTCTTCCAACGACTAAGCTGTTGTTTCAATCCACTGAAAAAGGATACTATCCAGCAATGTCCAGCCGGTGCTCCTGGCCAATGACCAGGGTGTGCTTGTCATGCAGGTCCTTTCAGCAGCTTGGCTGGAGTGGGGGCATGGATCACCTGGTCAGGAGACACCTGCAACACATCAAAGGTGCACAGCTTTTAAAGCACTGCCTTTTGAAAAAAGAATGATCCTGACAGTTACAAAGATTACTGATGTTGTTTTCTGGATGCTGCATTTTCTGTTGTTATTAGCATTATTCTTTGTACAGTTTTCTGTGGTTTTAGCATACAAACACACATATTTCAAATTCCATTGGCTTGTGTAAGTCAGAATTGAGAGCTAAAGTAATTACGTCACCATCTCATACTCTTCATAAAAACATTGGCTGCCATGAAGCACACACATAAAAAACTCTCTCTCTCTCTCTCTCTCTCTCTCTCTCTCTCTCTCTCTCTCTCTCTCTCTCTCTCTCTCTCTCTCTCTCTCTCTCTCTCTCACACACACACACACACACACACACACACACACACACACACACACACACACACGCACAGGCACCTGACGTTGAAGTCTTACCTCAATATCAAACCAGTTGCCGATCTGCCGGGCCTTGTCGTAAGATCGGTTGCAGGCGTTGGTGACGAAGGCGCAGGGCACTTTGAGGTGCCCGTTGGCATCTTTCAGTTTCTGCATGGCACGCTTGGCTGGCTCCAGGGGCGTGCTGCCACGCGCCAACACTCCGTCCACGTCAAACAGGATGCCAAAGTCCGGCTGCTGACACACAACAAGCGCTGTTGTTGTCACCCTCAACCATTGGCAGCACAGCGTTGTGTGTGTGTGTGTGTGTGTGTGTGTGTGTGTGTGCGCGCGCGCGCGAGTGTTTGCATGAGAGACACAGAGAGAGAGAGAGAGAGAGAGAGAGAGAGAGAGAGAGAGAGAGAGAGAAGGTTGTGCGAGGGTAAATCAAATGAGACCTTGAGAGCGAACCGGTTTCCCGAAGGCGGAGAAGCAGACGACAATTTTCTTGTGAGAAAGCGACAATCTTTAGCGACATGTAGGCATTTATGGAACAAGAAAACCATCTGGCCTTTGAACAAGGTTCCCATGCTCACTCGGAGAAGGACGATCTCCTCATGAACAATCCACCAGTTCTACTAACGGTGTGGTTACACTGTGCTGATCGCGTCTGATGCTTCAACATGGCGACGGTTTTCACTCATGAACCCAACTGATTTGCATATCATGTGATGTCTACATAAGAGACAAACCATGTGTTCTACTTTCGTTTTCAAAACCATCATGCTTCAAATCAAAGGTTGTTTTGAAATATGCATTTCTGAGGATGGACTAGAGATGGCCTCATCGGTCCCGATAAAAAGTTAGAAGACACAAAACAATTTGAATATTTTCAACGGTTTGAAATAAGAGTCAAAGCCAATTAACAAATCCGTTTACAGCACTTCTAAAGTATGTCAGATGATAAAAGTTTTAAACCATAACAATGCTCACCTCTCCATTCATAACTTCCGTCTCGCCCATGGAGAAGTCCGAGTTATCTGTAACAGACAACATTGCATTTGATTAGCAACTGTGGTATACCGGGAATGATCTCAAATCTGAAAAAAAAAAGAAAAGAAATCAAATGTAACGTTTGTCAGCTTCATTTACAAACGATAGAGCGCAACATACAAGACAACATCTCCGTATGCAACCTAACTTTTTTAAATGATGTCAAACAAGACCTCATTCAAACTTTTTGGGGGGACAAGTTCCTTCTTTGTTTTAACTCAGTTGTTACTAACCTGAGGAGTATCCATCGAACTCCTCGTGCATCGGGCTGTGCCTGTCACGCATGATGCTGATGTTCGAGTTGAGATGCGAATCTAAGTAAAGCAGGTCTGGAAGTCTTCTTCTTCGAGTGGTTCTCCTTTTATCTTCCCCCCAGGCACACTATTATTCTATCTGTCGACGATAGAGCAGACGTGAGATTTCGATTCACACAATCTATTTCAACTCCGAGCGGTAGAATGTAAATCTCTTCAAGGCGTAGTCACAG
>JADBJO010001867.1:57500-60000 GCA_016801955.1 Conus betulinus
GGGAGTGGGGACAGAAGAATTAGGAAAAAACGAAAAGAAATATGGTATTCGCGGAAGTAAGAAACTCAAGACTCAAACTTTGAGAGAGAGAGAGAGAGAGAGAGAGAGAGAGAGAGAGTCTAGCGGAACTCCCTGATTTAACTCCCTTGAGGTGACCTGAACAAAAACAAGACACGGCGAGTTCGGCTTACGACTGTTATTACATCGGATCACCATCGTTCAAAACAAATGTTGTACACAGACGTGTACACAGGTCAAGCCCACGCCGCTCATTAACTGGGGCGTCCCTCGGGTACCCAGGATAGGAGGCAAGCAACCTGAGAACGCATTATCTTTCTTTACACACAGATCATGACGTCAACCAGTTTGTTGACCAGAACTTTACTGGGCAGAGGTCAGCCATGTCAGGAAAGGTCACCCGGTTCCCTTGGCCTAAAGCCGCTGACCGCGCAGAAAGCAGGGCAAACCACCGGCCGGTACACGTGCCCCTTCGGTTTCCAGTTCGCCGCACTTGGTTGTTTGTGTCCAAGAGGGTCATCGTCATCGTCGTCATCATCATCCTCATCGTCGTCATCATCGTCGTCGTCGTCGTCGTCACTACCATCTTGGTTACAGTGGTTCGCACACTGACACAGTGCTCCGTTGTGTGTAACGGAGAAGTGAACAGTAGGACCTAATTGTAATAGGAGCCATTGGAAGATGACAGGATAGGAAGAACAGCTTGGAACACGAGGGAGGCTGTTTTGATCATGCTGCTGGTTGTATATAAACGGCATTGGCAACGTGATGCGGAACAGTAATCTGTCCCAGTGGAGTGGAGTGACGTCGACTTCACTTCGCCCCTTCGACCCCCCCCCCCCCCTCTCTCTCTCTCCTCTCTCTCTCTCTCTCTCTCGAGTGGCTTCCCTTGCTTGGCTACCAGCAAGAAGCATGGCAGCAGAGCATAAACATGTTGTTTTCTTTTTTGAAAGAAACAGTTAACAATGCCTGTTGTAGGACTTCCAACGTCTTTGGAATGTATGCTGAACACACTGTTATAACAACTGTCGCCGTCGTCATTCAACATTGAAGGAAGAGGAGCACAGACTGTCGTCGTGCTGCGTTTGAAAGAGCCCGCCAAGTCAACCGCACGCCGGTCAAGGCAACACTGTCGTCAACCGCAGGAAATGTCCTTCACAGATTGCGAGAGACAGGAGACGGGCCGAGGTGCACAGGGCGGTGACCAAACAGAAGTTAAGTCCTGCTTCATCTCCCTCTGGCTTGTTCTCTCCCAACGCCTCCAAGTTTTGTTTTTGATGACGTGGAAAAGGACACCGAGTCGGCCATTTTACATGACAGTCTTGCCTGTGTGGAGAAATGTGCACGTGAGACAAAGTGCAATTCAGCAGCGCTGTCCATCCTCTGCTGCTGCGAATGACATAAATCCTCAGCTTGTGTTCATAAATGATAACAGTGATATTTTCCAACGGAGTCAGATAACTACACAAGCGTTAACGTTGAGAGACTTGAAAATAAATCGCAGTCGGTTACACATTGTGAATACAACGACAGCCTGCCCTCACATCTACAGGAGACTGAGGCAGAGAGCGAAGACACACGCAGCAGCAACGCGGACGTCTGTGAATCGGCTGACACAACATACGTCACTGTGTCTGATCTTTACAAAGCCATAACGAAGTGTTTTGAAGAGACGTCAGAGCGAACGGACGATCTTATCACTAGTTTCAAACCAGACAGAAAGGACAGATGTGACAGTAATGCTGGTAATGATGGAAATCCTAATTTTAGAAGCTACCCAAGAACCACGGATTTATATCTAAGCTTGTTCTGATCCAGAGCTGGTTGTTCTGGAAGTTTTGCTTCAAGATGTGACAGTAAGGCCGCACATTTCATTGTCATTTAAACGTGCGATCACACATCTGGTTTGAAAGGAAATCTTGGATGTGGAAGTGTTAAGAACGTTGAAGTTTGTTGTTGGCTGTTAACTTTTTCTTATTACTGTGCCGAAACCTTTTGGAACCAATGACTGCAGAGTTGTTCTACTGTAGTCAACACATTAACCACGAACTGAACTGTTTTACCTTGATTTGGATTCCATGTCATGATGCTGACATCCATTGTATACAGTGATATCGTTTGATTATCTTCCTTTAATTCACCCCTTCCCTCACTCTCCCCATGTGAATGGGCACAAAGCCTAACACATTAAAGCATTCGCATTCTCTCTCTTCTTTCTGTCTGTCTGTCTGTCTGTCTCTCTCTCTCTCTCTCTCTCTCTCTCACACACACGCGCGCGCGCGCATACAGAAGAGAGAGAGAGAGAGAGGAGGAAGGAAAGAAAGAAAGAAAGAAAGAAAGAAAGGAGAAGAAGAAGAGGAAGAAGAAGAAGAAAATTTGACTGTGACTTAATTCTTCATTTGACTGGTTTGCCATTGTGCGAATACACAATAAACATCCGGGCAGTCTCTCACCATAACATTCACCACTCTGTGTAGACTTT
>JADBJO010001867.1:75000-80000 GCA_016801955.1 Conus betulinus
AGGCCATCTCTTTCTGCCACCGAGACAACAACCCGCATGTAGGCCATCATCATCTTTCTGTCTCGAAACAACTGACAGCAAAACAACAACAAACACATCATCATCATCAAATCATCATCACAAACATCAACACACAAGAACAACAAGACAGCAACAACAACAACAAGAAAAAACATCATCATCATCATCATTCATCATCATCATCATCATCAATAACAACAACAACAACAACAACAAACTACAAGAACAACAACAACATCATCATATATCAATCAACAACAACAAAGAGAGGAAACTGTGGTACTGCAGACGCTGTTTCTCACATATTCTTGCATTGACAATAGTGAAGAAGTTCCATTTTGGGGTACGATGAGCGTTGTGATTCTTTGTTTCTTTTCTGTCTGTCTTTCTTTCTTTTAAGTATTTAAGACAGGCCTGTAGGCCAATGGTCACAGTATTCACTCACCAAGTCAGAGAGAGGTGAATGTTTGAGGGGGCGCATGAGTGTGCATATGCGTGTATGAGTGCAAAGATGACCTTGGTGTGTTTAAGCCTGACTAATAATACATCAACTTGGTGCAATTAAGCAATACCATCACGATTTCCCCCGTCCTGGACAAAGACACAGTCGTGAATTCGAACCACTTTGTGTGTTGTGTGTGTGTGTGTGGTGTGTGTGTGTGTGTGGTGTGTGTGTGTGTGTGTGTGGTGGGGTGGGGGGGGGTGGTCTGTATTTTACGGCTTGAAAAACCCTCTCCGTCCACCCAGCAGTAAGTAGGTACCTGATTCTGGTCAGGGAAAGTTAAAGCAACAGATGAGGGACAGACTTCGTCTTACATGAGGCCGTGTTCGTAATACTGTCAACCTGTGACAGTTCGCTGCCCTTACGGCCAAATGGCGAAGGGACCTTGACCTTGAATCTTGCTGATAAGTATTTGACAGCACAGATCCCACAACCAAGTTCTAGCCCTGAGATTAAGTCTGGCATGATTTTGACCTCTTTGAAGGAGGGTAATGAAGGGACTTTTTTTTTTTTTTTAATCTTTTAGTTTGAAGAACTGATCTGGATTTGAACCTTGGATTTCAGTTCGCACACACTGGTTTGACTTTTCGACATGCTCTCATTCTCCACAGGACGGCTATGGTCGACCGGGCTTGGCCTTTTCTTTTTTTAATAAGCAAAAGTATATTTGCAATTAAAGAAACATTACAGAGTGCACCAATATTTAACCAGCCAGAAGTTAATGAACCACACTGAACAAAACCAGAATCAAAGTAGCATGATAGAACTCCGTGTCATGCATGGAAATATTGAAAGTTGAAAAATTCACTTGACTGTCCGCAGAATATAACGATTTCGACGTCATAAGATTGTTAGAAACCTGGCTTTCAGAAACAGAATCCAGCAGTGCAATGGATCTCTCCAGTTTCCACCCTCCCGTCACATACAGACAAAAAGATTCACATGGCGGAGCAGCCATTTGTATACAAAAATTCCTTGTACTGCAAACAACGTCAAAAACCTTCCATTCAATGGTCTAGAACCGTACGGACTGAAACAAAAGTAAAGGAAACAGGCGTCCTGATTGGATCATTTTATGGTCGGCCGAACTCCTCTCATTTACTGGCAGCTGATAAGTGAAAACATCAGAAACCAAATGACACAGTGTACAAGTTTGTTATTTAGGGCGACTTAAGAAAAAAGACTTTTAGAGACCCCCTTTCAGCACTTCTACACGCATTTCAATCAATACAGTTTGTACCAACTAACGACTGGTGGAAATTTGTCAGCTTTTCTTCCATCGAGAACAAATCATGCTGAAGAAGCTTCATAAATATAAGACACATGGGGCAGAGAATTACTCAAACACCAAAGCAATGATTTTAAATTCTTAATCTGTATCGCAGTCAATGTTAGACAAGGATAACAACATGCTACCGACTGTTACTTACCTTGATTCGCAACTAGATGAGACTATTCTTTCATAAAATGAAGTCGCTGACAATTACAAAAGAAAAGATAAACCAAAGCATCTGATTCAGACCTTTGTCACGATAATTTATCAAATTTATGACTACATCATATCCGTTATTCTCGCCACACTAGATATATTCTTCTGAATAGATTCCCATCATTGCACACGATTGCTTATATTACCCCTTACATAAAAAAACGGCCCAAAGAACTTTACAGTAATTATCGACCAATCTTGTAATCAAGTTCCGTTGCAAAGCTATTTGAAAAGAGTGTGCATCAGGACATATATTTCTTTTCAACATTGATTGCCATTTACTCCCGTGCAATCCGGATCTATCTCTGGTGATTCTACAGTCAATCAGATATTTCCAGCCAATAACGAACCCTGTGGATCTTTCGATTCTGGAGTCACTTAACAAATTGTAACATACACGGATGTATTAAAAGCATTCAACCGTGTGCTGTACAGAGATTTCTTATCAAAGCTGAAAGTTGTCGGAATAAGAGGGAAACTACTAGTTTTACTCAGAGATTACCTCTCCAACCATTATCAGGCAGTGGTCGTAAAAGATTAGATTTCCAACTTTCAAAATACTCTAGCAGCGAGTGCCACAGGGATCCGTTTTAGTTCCTTTGCTGTTTTCTAGTTTACATTAATTTAAGGATTTCTCGGTCTAATCTTGTAATTCGTACTGCAATCCTAAACCTTGACCAACAGACATATAGCTGAATGGGAAAGGCGCTGGAAAGATCAGTTTAGAACAGGAAAGGAATTGTAGATTTGTAAACAACCAACATTTTTACCCATTAACATTTGGCAGCGCACTTGCCTAGCCAGTAAATTTATTAACATCTTGGTCTGATCATTCAGAAAAATTGTAGATGTGACGAACAAAGCAGAAGTACAATAAACAAAAATAACATGCTGATTGCTTGCTTACGAAACTACAAATGCAAAACACCCAGAAAAGCTGTAGAATTCACGTACAAAATAATTTATCTTCTTGCCTTTCTGTAACTACACCGATGGGACAGCTGCACACACACACAAATCTATATCTGAAAGCAATTTGCGTAATAACAGGAGTTGTAAAAGGAACAAGTTACACACAAAAAATATGGAAAATCCGAATCTGCTCTTTAAAAGAAAGAAAATGAAGGCATTGGTCAATCAAATTTTAGAAAATGGTTAGGATGGAGTCTAGAACACTGAAGAAGCCTAGTTCCAGAGTTAGTGTTAACAAGAAAATCATATTCGCGGCCAAGACGTCTCGAAAGGCATATAGCGCTATGAAAAACAGCGCTGTACAAAAACGCATTTATTTCCAATTCCACAACACTTTGCTTGACCTCCCAGACAAAGTTCCTAAGAGAATTCAAACGTTTTAAATTCACAGGACGGTCCGGTTGTACCCTATTATTAGTATAATGGAGACAGCAGGGAACAGATTAACCATTTTAAACTCTCTTTTGGAACGAGTAACTGAAATCAAGATCTTGTTAAAAGTAATCTAAAAACCAGATCCAGTTTCTTTTGTAGTGCCGATTCTGAAAAGGACAAGGTTTCTTTCTATCTTGTCCAAACGAACATGTCACCAGATAAGACACCATTTTTCACTCTACCGTCTGATCCGTTTGAAACACATATTCTTCTCTGCGGCAGCTAAGCCTTCAAATGTGGAGTTAACGAAAAGATACTCAAAGCTGCTGACAGCTTTATTCAACGATCAATTTTTTTTTAAACTTACCTACAGGCAACAGGAACAACAACAACAACAACAACAGTAGCAACAACAACAAGCAACGCTCAGTAAGTTTTCCAGAATTGGTCAAAAAAAAAAATGTTTAGGAAAATAAAACTTGAGGAGCAGAACTCTCTTTCTTTCCAGAAAAGTTCACGCGCGTTCTAATTGCCAGTTACACGTGATTCAAAGCCGACAGCTTTACACAGCCCACTGTGGGGGATGTCTGTTATCCCCTATGATGACGTCAATGGCCTTGTTCTTTTCCAGAGTTCGTCTGGTCACTCAGGTGAAGAATTTCGTGACGGTACTAGATAGATTAGAACCCCCTATCTGTCGTGTGATGGTCCATTTTTTTTTCTCTCTTCTCATGACTGGCCGAATTCTGGGCGCAATGCAGAGGCCATCGGTGTATATTAGCGTAAGTAGGACGTCGGATTATAGGGACAGTAGGGAGGGGTAGGGGCTGAGGCTGGGCCAAGGGGAAGACGATTAAGGTGAAGGTTAAGGAACGGGCTACGTCTTTAATCCTCCTCGGTCTGTTTCGTCTGGGTGAGTTTGGAAATGTGATTTCTTCGAATGATGTGTGTGTGTGTGTGTGTGTGTGTGTGTGTGTGTGTGTGTGTGCGCGCGCGCGCGTATTGCCATACCAAGCCACTACAGACACGTGTAGGATAGACTTCAGAAGTACATTCTCCAGTTCCATGTTACACAGACAACAAGCAGAGGGGTTATTGTCATCTTTTGTATTTCATTATTTTTAAAAACACAAATAATACATTTTGAAGAAGGTAGGATATACGAAGGATTCAGACAGCTCCCTCGCGCCATCTCTATTCCTCCCTGAACGGAAAAAAATAAAATGACCAAAGACTCGCTATTACCTTCCCCATCCAATATCTCTATCACATATTCGAAGTAATAACTCATACTACACTCACTCATTCCATCGTAGGCCAGGTATTATCGTACCAAAACATTATTCCAATTTAGTTTACATCATTTTCAACTGCACTGTTTACACATGACTACTAGACTAGAACACAGACTTTTTTGTCAGGCAGATACCCTTTGGCAACGTGTTGAGATGCCCACCCCTCCAGAAGGTGCTGGTTCGAATCCTGGCAGCGCCAGTAAGAAAAAAAAAAACAGTCTGACAGCAGAGGAACATATGGGAGTCATGACCTGGATGCGGACGCGGCTTCCTTCAAGTTTGAGTCTGAGGGCGGGGGGGGGAGGGGGGGGGGGGGGGCATTTCTTCTCTGCAGACCTTCTGTTGT
>JADBJO010001867.1:85000-87500 GCA_016801955.1 Conus betulinus
CTTACACAGTAGCTAATGTACTCTATATAGGAGTTTAAACATGGTCGATATTGCTCGAGTTCCTCATACACAAGAGAGAGAGAGAGAGAGAGAGAGAGAGAGAGAGAGAGAGAGAGAGAGAGAGAGAGAGAGAGATGGGTATGAAAAAAAATTTAGAATTGCAGTTCGGTGAGAAACAGGGCGAAATACAAATGATCTGACAAAGCAAAACGCAAAATAACGCCCAATGAATTCACAATACGAAAACAGATGAATGGATTTTTGAACAGCATATCTTGTTTTCAGACATCACAAACAGCAGAAAAAAGAAACACATAAAAACATGTCCCTGGATCCAGTTATTATGACAATCATTAATCTCTACACTTTGTACTTGCCTCAATACATTCAAGTTTTTTTTTTTTTTGTTTTTTTTTTTTGTTTTTTTTTGCTGTTCCAACCTCCGCGCCACCTCAGAGGCAGTGCACCCACGCCGCTCATTCCGACACCCCGTCCACAGCCACGGCCCGGTCGGCCATGCCGCAGCCCCGGCATCAGCAATCCACAGGGAGTAGTCAATGTCAAGTCGTCAAGAGGCAACCCACCGGAGGAGACACTGCACTGCTGCCGAGTCACTTCAGTGGTGTTCAGTGGCGCCTGTTCTGATCTAACATACGCAGGACACCACCTGCTTAGCCACCCACTGACGACAATAATTGCTTAGACGCGGAGCCGGCGCGAGTGAGCTGTCCCTCCGGAGGGCGCCACCACGTTTGTCCAACGACAGCCCCCATGGACTCACCGATACCGGTGACCCCGACGGAACCAAACCAAGGCCACAGACGTGGAGAGGACATCGAAACTGAGGTCACCATGAGAGCAGGCATGAAGGGCCACAGAATTTGAGACTTTTTTTTTTATGCTGATCAATGAGAATGAGGATGATTAAGATGATGCTACGGATTTCCATTTCGGTCTGAGACTACATGACAGGGCTGTACTCTACGCTTACTTTCATATATATATCCGGCGTCAACCAGGCCCGAGGGATACAGGCACCTGCAGTGTTGGTCAGGAAATTTGAGCAACACTCTCAGAAACGCATCCATTAAGTGGATGAAACTCGACTGTGTGGTCCCAGTCTTCCCAACTGAGTCCGCAGCAATACCCTACCTTTTCATTGTTTAGTCATGTTCGAAGTGGAATGACAGCAGGCGGGAACTGAAGCAAGAAAATAAAAGTTGATATGCTGAACAACCAAGCAAAAAGAGCCAACGAATCACATGACACACGATAACGCGTTTCGACCAGTTGGTCTTTTACACAAAACCAACACAAACAAAAACAGACGAAATGAAGCAGAAAGAATCACTCTGCAGTTTATACAGTATACAGGTGTGATGAGAGTTATATTCTCTTGGGTTGGCTGGAAGTAAGGAATGGGACTACGGAAAAAAAACGGCACCGAAGAGAATATTCTTTAACAGATAAATAGCCAAACTGAAGGGGAAAAAAAGCGTTAGAAATATAATGATATTGATAACGAATGAAATAAGAGAATCTTATAGAATGAAAGATAAATAATAGACAAGTGAAATGAATGGAGAAAATAACTAAACGAAAAATATCAACAATAACACTACAATAACACTATCAACAACAACGACAATAACAAGGGAGAAGCGAGAAGAAGAATAAGAAGAAGAAGAAGAAGAAGAAGAAGAGAAGAAGAAGAAGAAGAAGAAGAAGAAAGAAGAAGAAGAAAGAAAAGAAGAAGAAGAAGACTGATGATGATGGTGTGGTGGTGGTGGTGGTGGTGGTGGTGGTAGGGAAGAAAAAGAAAAGAAGAAGAAGAAGAAGAAGAGAAGAAGAAGAAGAAGAGAGAAGAAGAAGAAAGAAGGAGAAGAAGAAGATTGATAATGTTGATGATAATGACGACGACGACGACGACGACGGTGATGATGATGATTTTTTTTTTATTTAGATGTAAATAAGCATAAGAATAGATGAATAAATAAATACAAAAAAAGCAGGCTTCATTCTTTTCGTTTGGTTAGTTCTTCGCTTTCGTCATCTCTTTTTCCCGCTTTCCCTGCCCCAAAGAAGACAAATGAATGGAAACCAGTGTTGAGAACGTTTTTATCATTTGCCTGCTCCTCAACGAAGTTGCCATGGACCGGATGAACTGGGCAGGGTCTCCACCAGTGAGGTGTGTCGACTCATGGCATCTGCCTACCTCCACAGGTTAAACTTTTCCTTTCACAGGTTAACGACACCTTCGTGTTTTTGTCGTGTGCCTCGCACAGGTCAACCAGAGGGCGCACGGAGTGAGTGACCAGTTCTCCCGGCCACGTGCCTACCTTTCATCCTGGCGAGCTTTCGCACCAAGAACATGCTGATCAGCTGTTCACAGCATGACCTCCGCTGGTGTCAGCATACTTTACATGCCCCTCCTCCCCCCCCCCTCCTCTCCCCCCATCCCATGGCACCCGCCCATCGCCAGCTCTTAAAACTGGCTGGT
>JADBJO010001867.1:92500-100000 GCA_016801955.1 Conus betulinus
CCGTGCTTGACGGCAGGCACGGGGGTCCTCAGTGAGGTCAGTCAGGTGTCAAGGATCCTGTGGCTGGCGGTATCACATGGATCACGGGCTGCCAGGTCAGGGACGGATAGTGAGGTTGCCGTAAGCGGGCAGTGCAAGGTGTGTTCTGGAACAAGGTGTTTTCGTCTCTTCAAACAGTGTGTGTCCCCATCCTTGGTTCAATAGGCAAACGGACCAGTCCCCAGAACTAGAGTGGTTCGTGTTAAACGTAGAGGAGGATACAACCGTGAATTCGCTCTGGTTTACAGAGAGAGAGAGAGGACGAGAGAGAGAGAGAGACCAACCTTGTTCCCAGAGAGAGAGAGAGAGAGAGATTTCTCTTCAACAACCAGAATCTCCCTGTCTCATCAAATCGTTTATGAACCTCATCATCTTATCTTCAAGACCATCAAGATGACTTCCAAAGAAGAATGAAAGACCCCGTCTTAAGAACTCTCCCCGCCTCAGAAACAAACAAACAAACAAAACACCTGATTCTATACTGGGAGATTCTGGTTGTTGAAACACCTCTCACACCAGAGTCTCGCCACTCTCTCTTTCTCTATCTCTCTCTCTTACCTCTCATTCTCTCTCTATTTAGTGAAAAGCTGGTTAACATGAACACAACTAACCAACACAACACACACACACACACACACACACACACAACACACACACACACATCATATATCCCAGTCCCCCTAAATATCCCTATATCTCACTGCACATACATGAAGGCACACACGTACACACACACACACACACCACACACACACACACACACACACACACACGACACGTGCACACACGGCGCGCGCACCATACGCACGCACACACAAACACACAAAACAGAAAACACACACACACATGTGCTTGCAATAGGAACAAGTAGTTTGTTTTTGTGGATTTCACTTCACCATTGTTCTTTTCATCATAATGAAAAGATACCACCCCAGCAGCAAAACGTGGAGCCAGCAACTTTTGATTCAGAATTGTTTGATTTCCCCTCATAAGTACCATGAACAGTGTCAACGCCGGTTAAGTCGCAACATGGAAAGCGAGGTCGAATGTAGCCGGTTGACCACAACGGCAAGGAACACTGTCTGATTTTCAGGAAAAAAAAGTCAGGGGTCAAGGGAATTACTGGCGGTATAACGCACAGCTGCCAGGGTCAGGGACGGGATAGTATGGTTAAAAAAACGCAGTGCAAGCGTAGTTGGAAAAACAAGGTGTTTTTCCAGTTCATATTGTTTCATGGCTCATGATATGAAAAAAAATCAATTCCGGTATTTAAGTCCAAAATACTAGAGGTTCGTGTGAAAACGTCCACCAGCTTTCACGTACGCTTCTTTTTACACTTAGACGAGAGAGATTGGAGAAAGACTTATAGAGAGGTTGATAAACTGTTGCCCAGAAGAAGAGAGAGATTTCTCTTCAATAACCAGAATCGGTCCAGTCTCAGAATCAGTTTATTTTTCTCATCTTTCTTATCTGTCAATACAACAAGATGACTACAAAGAAGATGAACGTTTGTTTACAGAACTTACGTCGCTTGAAAAACAAAACAAACAAAACAAATCACTCTGATTCTGATACTGGTGAGATTCACATTGTTGAAAAATCTCTCTCTCTCACTCTCACACTCTCTCTCTCTCTCTCTCACTCTCACACTCACACACTCACTCTGTACACACACACACGCAACACACA
The DNA here is from genome assembly GCA_016801955.1 of Conus betulinus. Taxonomy (NCBI): domain Eukaryota; kingdom Metazoa; phylum Mollusca; class Gastropoda; order Neogastropoda; family Conidae; genus Conus; species Conus betulinus. The sequence goes on from JADBJO010001867.1 coordinate 94,229, forward strand.
CACACATATATATATATACCACGACATTTCCACACCAACACACCTCCACCCCACACCCCCCACATTTTTTTTTTCTTTGCATTATCACTTTTAGTGAAAAGACGTTAATGAAAAATCAACCAAACAACAACAACAACAACGACGACAAACAACACAACTTTTTGTTTTGTTTTTGTTTTGTTTTTTTTTGGTCACAACATCACACACACACCCACACCACACACACACACACAGGACCGCACGCACACACACACACACACACACACACACACACACACACACACACACGCACACGTGCATGCACACACACACGACGCGCACACACGCGGTGCGCGCGCGCACACACACACACACACACACACATGCGCACACGCACACGCAAGGGCCCGTGCCCCCACACATCCACACACACACATGTATACTTTCACTACACACACATACAAAAAAAAAAAAAACCAAAACAAAACAAACCAATATTAGATAGTCACTCAAGACCAGCGCATTGGGCTAATGATCAGACAACTGCTAAGTCGTAGCCACGAGACCTTCTTCTTCAATTCTCTCATCTTAGTTGTCAAATCATTTATCCATCAGCTTCAAATCCATGCGCAGTGTGGTCTCAAAACTGAGCGGATGTGGTGTAGCGTATATGGACCAGTCCGCACGCAGTGACGCCTCCTTGATGAAACTGAAACTGAAAACTGAAACTCTGATTTCAGTGGTGATGTTTCGCCTTTGTTCCTCTCCCACTGGATCATAAACAGTCATTGACACCCTCCATGTGTTTAGCGCAAGTTCAATGACGCTTTGGTATGTTTCAGCGTTGCCCTATCGACTCGTTTCTGTCGGTATTATTATCATGCATCGTCCCACACTCAGAAAGAAAGTAACTGAGTGTATTGTGCAAGGTGAAACGAGTGGCTTGACCATTCGTACACTTAGTTTCATGAAAGGCATCCTCCTCCATCCTCCTCCTCCTCCTCCTCATCCATCCTCCATCATCATGGTCGTCGGTCGTCGTCGTCGTCGTCGTCGTCGTCGTTGTCGTCGTCATCGTTGTCGTAGTCATCGTCGTCGTTATCATCATCATTCTAATCATCGTCGCTGCCATCGTTGTCGTGTCATCGTCATCGCTTGCCGTCGTTGTCGAAGTCATCGTTGACATCCTCGTTGTCTCGATGACGTCAAGATGAAGATGATCATCACCATTTTCATTAATACTAACACTGTCGGCGTCGTCGTCGTCGTCGTCGTCGTCGTCGAAGACAAAGACGATCAATATATTTCACACGGTCCACGTCTTCTTCTCCCGTGTTCTCCTCCTCCTCACTTCTCATCGTCGTTGTCATCATCGTCATTATCATCATCATCATCATCATCATCATCATCAGCAGCAGCAGCAGCAGCAGTAGCAGCAACAGCGGCGGCTGCAGCAGATGTGCTTCCAGCTTGGCATCCTTAAAGCAGTAGTCCTGGCACAGTTGTTGCTTGTACTGTATACTTCAATGATGGAGGGTTGCGAGTTCGGATCCCGCTTGCCGCATCCAACTTGATCAGAACACACACACACACACACACACACACACACACACACACACACACACACACACACACACACACACACACACACACACAACAGTTGACCCCCCTTTATCATTTGTTTTTGATCAGCCCGTTAAACTCACGTCAATTGCACGTTCCGACATTACAGTTAATGTCAATACCTAAATGATGATGTACTACGTGACTGTACGTTGTACATCCACTTACCCTTTCCCCTCCACCCTCCTGCACTATGCCATCTCACTCCTCCCCACCCCCCACCCCCCCTCAACCCTACCCGACCCCATCCCTACCCCCGTCTTATACCCTTCCACTCTCCTCTCCTTCCCACAGCAAGAATGCATGCAAGTGAGACCATTACACAACTGATTTTTTTGTCAAAAATGTAATTAATACTCAACCCTTGATACTTCTGCTACATGTATTTCAACCCTTGATACTTCTGCTACATGAATACCGGCGACACAGACAAACAAACATTTCTTATGAGACAACATTAGGGGGTGGAAAGGGAAGGGTGATGGGAAGGGGATTATTACAGGAACAATATCATCATCAAGAAGAACAACAACAACAACGCTACCACGACCACCACCACAACAACAAGAAGACGATAAAGAGCAATGTGTTAAAACAACAACAACAACAATAAAACAACGTTCTGATGATATACCTTCCACAGGGGACAGTGGGCAGAGATGGGAGGGAGGGAGGAACTGGGAGAGGAAAGGGGAAACGGGTGGTGAGGGAAGTGGGGGGAGAGGGGGGGCACACAAACAACCTAAAATCTGAATCTCGTTTGTTTCACTGTTTATCCTTGCGTGTGTATCAGTGTGTGTCTTAAGCACATTGGATGTGTGTGTGTGTGTGTGTGTGTGTGTGTGTGTGTGTGTGTGTGTGTGTGTGCGTGTGTGTGTGTGTGTGTGCGTGTGTGTGTGTGTGTGTGTGTGTGTGTGTGTGTGTGTGTGTGTGTGTGTGTGTGCACGTGTGTGCCTGCATGTATGTGCGCGTGTATCTATCTATCTATCTATCTATCTATCTATCTATCTATCTATCTATCTATGTGTGTGTGTGCGTGTGCGTGTGCGTGTGTGTGAATGTGCGTGTGTGTGTGTGCGTGCGCACGCGCGCGTGCATGCATGCACGAGTGCGCGCATGTGTGTGCGTGTGTGTGTGAACGTGCCTGCGTGCATGCGTGTGTCTCTGTGTGTGCGCTTGCGTGTGGGAGCAAGCATCCTCGCGTGCATACGTATGTGAGTATGGCGTATGCATGGTGTGTGTGTGTGTGTGTGTGTGTGTGTGTGTGTGTGTGTGTGTGTGTGTGTGTGTGTGCGTGTGTGCGCGCGCGCGCAAACCCATCTTAGGTAGGAGATGAATGAAAGCCTTCTCCTCTACCAATAGGGAGTAGCGAAAGAGAGTTTGGTAGGATTCGGCAAATCACACACACACACACACACACACACACACACACACACACACACACACACGCTGACCCATCAATTGATGGAAATAAAAGTTCGGAGAAGAGCTGAAACACTCCAGTCCCAGGTTTAGCTTCCTCTCCTTCAAAACCCACCTCATCATCCACGCAAACGCTACCCATGTTTTCACGGTGTCAGAGACCAAGGATGTACATCTTTTTTAACGTCTGAATGGCCACCCAGAACTATAAATAGTAACATCTTGAGATTGGTTGATGAAAGGAACGGTGTTTTTTTTTTTTTGGTCCAACAATCTGACACCAGAGGGAATTCTGGGACAGACTGCCAGGCTTTGACCTACTTTAGCTGCTCTCCGACCGAGAAAAGACTTGGAGTTTTGCTGCTGCTGCTGCTGCTGATGTTGAGGATATTCATAGCAGTTTTATTTAAGGAGTACAACTACCGGTATATATGAATTGCCAGTACCGACGACGACTACGACGACAAGAAAGAACAACAACAACAACAACAACAACCACACACAACAACCACATACACATACACGTACACACGCGCGTACACAGGCGCGCGCGCGCGCAAACGCATCCACACGCACCCTTACGCACACACACACACACACACACACACACACACACACACACACACACCTCTATCATGAACACAACATTTGGAAGCATGAGCGAGCCGACGATATCTAGAGCAGGAACCGTGAGACAGCGGGCCCAAATATCGGTGATGGAGCGCAGCAGTGACGTCAAACTAGACTGCACTTGGCGTTAATACCCCCGAAGGCATCTCAGTCACAACACAAACACCCGCATTTTGCAGACACCTCCCCGTTCACCCCACTCCCTTCTAATCTCTCCCCCAACCCCATCTCTCTCTCTCCCTCTCCCATTCAGTCAAAACACGCCTTGCCCTTAGCTTTCACAACCCAATGCGCGCGAGCGCTCACACACACACACACACACACACACGCAGACACACACACACACGGTGCGGAAATACCCGCACGCGCTACTTTCATTCCAAAACACACGCCTCGTGTGCGTCAAGTCAGTTTCATGCGGAAAAAGCTGTGAACCAACCAACGACAACGGGGCCACAACACAATTCGCTTGACTGTTGACACTGGGCATAGTTGTAGTACAATGCACGTCTTTGACTCACTTCCTCTTCGACCGATTTCTTTGCCTCCTCCTCCCCCCCCCCCCCCCCCCCCCCCCCCCCATTCTCTGCAACCCTTCCACTCCCCCCCCCCCCCCCCCCTCCCCGCCCCTCGGCAGTTTTGCAAAGGTGAAGGTTAGGAGTATGACTGTGCACAACAGTGGCACTGAGGGATGCTGGCTCTACAAGCGGCGCGAGTGCTTCCTCTGTGTGTTTTGCAGTCAGTAGTTGAGCGAGATGTTTATGAAGAAGGTCGAGAAATCAATATTCTGTGAAATATAAGAGGGATGTTGATCAGATAATGAGTTCAGTATCATTTGGGGATTTAACGCTTTCCCCAGTTTATGCTCTTCTCTCTCTCTCTCTCTCTATCTCTCTCTCTCTCTCTCTCTCTCTCTCTCTCTCTCTCTCTCTCTCTCGCCTCTCTGCATGTTCGCCCGTCTTCTCGCGCGCTGTTTTTGTTTTTGTTTTTGTTTGTTTTGTTTTTGTATAAGACTGCGTCTTTGTCTGTCTCCTCTGTATTTCCATTGCCTATTTAACTGGGTCTCTCCTGTCTTCACCTCACCGTCCTGCTGCTTTTACCTCTCTCTCTGGCTCTGTCTCTCTGTCTCTCTCTCTCTCTCTCTCTCTGTGTGTGTGTGTGTGTGTGTGTGTGTGTGTGTGTGTGTGTGTGTGTGTGTGTGTGTGTGTGATTACAAGTATAATAAAACAGTATAGAGTAATCCCACATTTATCTGGCCATAAGGGCAGTGAACCTACGAGGTTTGCCGAGTCCTGGACCCAGTATGATGGAAGACGGAATCCATACTCTCTCCTTCTGCCGCTTCAACTCTTCCCGAACTGAATCAGGGACCCGCTTACTGCTCGGCACAAGGAGATAAATTTCAAGGCGAAAAAGAAACAACAACAACAACAACAAACATCCCTAGGAGTTGTCTGAACTCCTCACGGTCAGCTGTGCTGTGTGTGTGTGTGTGTGTGTGTGTGTGTGTGTGTGTGTGTGTGTGTGTGTGTGTGTGTGTTGTTGTTGTTGTGTGTTGTTGTTGTTGTTGTTGTCGTTGTTGTTGTTGTTGCTGTTGCTGTGGTTGTCTTCAATTTAACGTCTTTCCACATTAAGTGATGTTAGACGACTATTAGACATGTGTGTGTGTGTGTGTGTGTGTGTGTGTGTGTGTGTGTGCGTGTGCGTGCGTGCGTGCGCGTGCGTGCGTGCCTGCGCGCGCGCGCGCGCACGCGTGTGTGTGTGTGAGAAGGAAGGAAAGGGGGGGGTCGCAAAAGTGAACACATGCATATCTGAATCAATGCATGTTGTGTATCTGTATACACTTTATATATGGAAATATTCCTACATTTGCAAAACATGTGCCAGTCACGTGTAAAAACAACACACACACACACACACACACACACACACACACACACACACACACACACACACAGAAGCAAGCAATATACATGCAAATGGACACACATGTATACACAAACACACATATTCACAAAGCGTTATTAACACACACACGCATGCGCGCGCGCGCATGTATAACACGCATGCATATTCCGCGGACTCTCGTACACGCCACATTCACTGTTTCCCTCTACG
>JADBJO010001867.1:105000-107500 GCA_016801955.1 Conus betulinus
ACACACACACACACACACACACACGAAAGGTACGATACCCTCATTTATTTTCTGTAAAAGAAAAAAAAAATGTTTTAAAGCGCCTGGGATTTTTTAAGAGGGTGTGCGTTAAAATGTGTGCACGAGAGAGAGAGAGAGAGAGAGAGAGAGAGAGAGAGAGAGAGAGAGAGAGAGGTACACACACACACACACACACACACACACACACACACACACACACACACCACACACACACACAAGCTTCTCCGCACTCTGACAGCGGGCAATACAGCAAACACACGTCACACATGGCACTAACAGACCTTTTCACTTGTCATGTGGCAGGCAGCGAGTACATAGGCATGACTCACTGGAATTTGAGACCTGGCAAGAATGAGAATGCCTTCTATTTTGTGCACCAATCACAGACCGTTACTTTCTGTGGCGTACATAGGAGAACAAAAAAACAACAACAACAACAAAAAAAAAACCAACCAAAAAAACAAACCCCGAAAACAATGGCATCACATGTTGAGAAAATTGTTCCTTCCTGCCTGACCTCTGACCCTTCCAGACATTGACCTTGTTTGTGTCGTGGATGAAGTGAACGTGAAAACAAACCATTTGTAACAGATGACTGGCAACAGAAATTCAACCCAGACACTGACTTGTTTCACCTTTCGTGCATGGTGCATGAGAGAGAGAGAGAGAGAGAGAGAGATAGAGAGAGAGAGAGAGAGAGAGAGAGAGAGAGAGAGAGAGAGAGAGAGAGAGAGAGAGAGAGAGAGAGTTTTAGTGCGGCCGGAGACACACATGCCATGCGAGTCGGTGACATCAGCAGGACCCAGCCTTCAAACTCGTGACGTCACAGTCAGGACCGATGCCAGCCGACAAGAAGTGCAGTGAAAAATGTGAGGATCAAAAACTATCATGCGACGTGCAAATAGTCCATAGAGAGGACGTGTGTGGAGGGGGGGGTGGGGATGTGGGTGTGGGGGGCGGGACGCTCGTGTGTGTGTGTGTGTGTGTGTGTGTGTGTGTGTGTGTGGTGTGTGTGTGTGTGTGTGTGTGTGCGTGTGTGCGTGCGTGCGTGCGTGCGTGCGTGCGTGTGTGTGTGTGTGTGTGTATGTTGTGTGTGTGTGTGTGTGTGTGTGTGTGTGTGTGTGTGTGGTGTGTGTGTGTGTGTGTGTGTGTGTGTGTGTGTGTGTGTGTGTAAGTGTGTGTGGTGTGTGTGTGTGTGTGTGTGTGTGTGTGTGTGTGTGTTGTGTAAGTGTTCCTGAGTGCGCTTACGTGAGTCATTTTATCACTGGTGAATTCACGAAAGAAGCGACTTTCGCTTGTTTGTTTATGTTTCCATTCCTCCACTCTCCCCACTCCCCCCCCCCCCCCCCCCTTTTTTTTTTATTTTAAAGAGAAATGAACCGAGAAATGACGTAGCCAGTGACGTCATTCGCGATTCACAAAAGAGATGGCATTTTTTTTTTTTTTTTTTGCAAAGTCACCGCCCGAGCCCTGGTTTCACTGAAGAAAGGTAGAACTGTATGTCCGACAGCTCGCTTCCGTCTCCAAGCACGTGTTGGCCGCCTCAGAACTGTCGTTACCATTCCTTTCTTATCACCACCCGCAAAGAGGAGCATGCTTTCATTCGCTGACGTCTGTTGTTTGTTTGTTTGTTTCTTTCTTTGTCTGTCATCAGGATGACGCACCCCCCCCCCCCCCCCCCCCCCCCCCCCCCCGACCCTATTTCAACCAAACTTGAACCCTGTACTTTAATCAAACTTGAACGCGAAGCTCCCTGACCCTATTTTAACCAAACTTGATCGCATCCCCCCCCCCCCCCCCCCCCCCCCCCCCCCACCCCCCCCCCCCCCCACCCTATTTCAACCAAAGTTCGTCAAAAGGTGGAATGAATGACCCAGGGATGAATACTTTAAACAGACCTGTTCTGGGGATCAAGAAAGATGAGGGGAATATAACAAGTATCCCTCCAATGCAGAGGTATCTTTTCTCAGTTTCAGTATCAAAGAAATAGATTTAGAGGGTCAAATGTTTCATTTGAAGCAAACTCCCGGATGACTTTCGGGATATAGAATGTTCCATTATAGGTACACCGTTTCACTCGTATTCTTTTCTTTCTTTCTTTCTTTCTTGTTCTTTCTTGTTCTTCTTGTTTTCTATTATTATTCTTGTTTTTAAGCGTTTTCTCTCTCCAATTGTATTGTTATGCTGACTGATGAAGCAAAATTGCTTTGGCCGTTCCCATTAGCGGCATCTGTCCCAAGAAAACGGGCGGGGTCACTCTCGCTGAAGGCGAGCTCAAACACAGATTACCTCCCTTGTCGATTTCTCAACGTTCCTTTTTTTTCAGGTTGGATATGTAATATCCTTCCAGACCAAAATAGCAGATCCAGGATCGTCAGTATTTCTTGTGTTATGTCAAAGACCTGTATACTGAGAGTTACAATCGCAGTGGAACAAAATAACACTTGACAACCATCCAGACTCCTGATGACGACACACG
>JADBJO010001867.1:117500-127500 GCA_016801955.1 Conus betulinus
GGTAAACACCTAGATGGTCGTGTAAGGAATGCCAACAGAAAAGGAGGCTGGACACGACAAGATGAGAGAAGGCGTGACTAAGAGAAGACAAGCAGGACAAGACAGGACAGAACAAGGCATGGCAAGATGGGCAGACAAAGGCAAAACAGGACAAGGCAGGACAAGACCAGCGGAGACCAGACAAGAAAGACAAGACCAGAAAGACAAGACAAGAAAGGCAGCACAAGACAAGACAGGACCAAACAGGACAGGACCAAAAAGGAGGAGACGAGAGAAGACAGGACAAGGCGAGACGAGGCTAGACAAGAAAAGACAGGTACAAGACGCCATAGAACAGGACAAAAACAGGACAAGATTAACAAGGTATGCACACATGTCTCAGTGGACGAAAACAGGACAGAACGGGTCAGGAGAAGACAAGGTAGGACAAGATAACACAAGATGAGACCAGACATAAAACAAGACAAGAAACCGCAAGACATGACATAACCAGACAACAACAGACACATTAAATGGAAGACAAGGTGGGACAGGACGGGGGAGAGGACGGGATACGACAAGGCAGACGAGGCAAGGCAAAAGAAGGCGAAACAATCTAAGTCAGTATAAAACCAGAGTAGGCTGCAAAAGGAAAGAGGAGGCGAGACAAGACAAAGAGAAGACAAGACGGGACAGAGAAGAAAAAGGACGGAACAGAAAAAGGCAAAATAAAACAAAGGACAAAACAAGACAGAACAGAACAAGACAAGACAAGATGGGGTAGGGACGCTTTTAGAAAAGAAAACCAAAAAAAAAAACAAAACAAACAAAACAAAAAACCAAACAACCCAACTGGAACAACTAATGAGAAAAAAAACCCCCAATATAAATCGCCAGACGAGGGGGCAAACAAATTACAAGACAAAATACGACGCGTTTCGACCTCTTAGGTCTTTTTCAGGTACGATAAACAAGATCCAGGACAATGAAAAACGACGAAAGAGCAATCACTAATCTTCTCGGGTTCGGTACAAGATGATTTAACGCCATGCTCTGAGCCTGAAACTGGTAATTTGTTAGGCTTGTAATATGTCAGGCCTGAGTGAGTGAGTGAATTCTTTAATTTAGAGTCTGTTCACACTTGGTGATATTAGACTGTTGAAAAAAAAGAGCAAGGGGAAGGGAAGCGTTTACAAGAAATCTATTACTTTGATGCATGGAAAGCATTTTTGTTATTTGCACAGTTTCTGGTTTGTGGGTTATTGTTTTGATAGAATCATGTACTGTAACATCCACGTTCGATTCTTTATATAACGAACATATTGAACAATGAAAAAGAATATGGTCCACTGATAGAAGATTTGAGCAATCCCATGCTACTTTTCGGGAACATTTGGTTTTTCCACGAATTCAGTCGAAGCTTGTATATCAAAGATGACAAATATCGTGGACATGATAAAATTTCGTACTTCTCTGGAAGGTGTTCACTGTTCACGTATTTTTCTAACAGCGAATTTATTTCTTGAACATCAAGTTTTTGTTAGGCTCCATGCTGAGAGTGGATACTGTCCTCCCTAGTCTCCAGGAGAAGACGCCCCTCCTCTGTGCTGCTGCTGCTGCTGCTGCTACTACTACTACTACTACTACTACAACTATCACCGCCATCACCACAACCATCATCTCCACCATCACCACTACTGCTATCGCTACTATTGCTACTATGCTGCTGTTGTTGCTACTGCTGCTATTACTACTACTACTACTACTACTACTACTACTACTACTACTACTACTACTACTACTCCAAGCATGCAGTAAAAAGCACTATACGTGCTGTTTTCCTTTAATCCAAAAGGAACTGACTTTGACCAGTACTACTGCTCCTGCTGCTGTTGCTGCTACTACTGCTGCTGCTGCTGCTGCTGCTGCTACTACTACTACTACTACTACTACTACTGCAACCATCACCACCACCAACTACTACTGCTGCTGCTACTACTACTATACTACTATTATTACTATTACTACTACTCACTTCTACCCCTAACATGCCGTAGAAGCGTTTCGCATGCTATTTCCCTTAAAAAAAAAAAAAAAAAAAAAAAGACATTGACGAAGTGACAGCCCTGGTTTGGCCCTTCGTAGTCGGCTGGGCTACAAACAGCGTTAATGGAATCAAGTCCCTTCAAAAGAAGGCCAAAAGGTCAGCCTGTCCATAAGGAACCGCCAATGACGTCACGACCAACGTCACGACCTCACAACCGACGCAGCAGTATGCTGGGCGAGTCACCCACCGAAAGACAGAGTAATGTTCGTGTTTTGGCACATTTTCCTGGCTCTCGCTCACAGAGGGCTACGAACTTTGAACTTGCAGTTTGTTTTTGATGAGTAGGTAGTTTGTGGTACGTGAATTAAGGGCAATGACTCTAAGGTCTATTTTGTGAGATTCTTTGGGACAAAACAAACTAAAAAAAAAGCAAACAAACAGACGGACAAACACACGAAAGAACAAACAAACAAACACACAAACAAAATCACAGCCACCCTTTTTTGCACATTTTCAATAGGTCTGGATTTAGTGTTAGCATAGCGATGTCATGTTGTATTTAAAATTCTTATTCTTTCGATGTAAGCAGAAGGCAAGTTCTTTGCTGTTAATCTTTTTTTCGGGGTGGGTGTGGGTGGGTGTTATTTTTTTCCTTTCTTTCTTTCCTTCTTTCTTTTCCCCCCTTTTTCATTCAGTTATTCTGTCGTACTTTTTTAGGAGAGAGAGAGAGAGAGAGAGAGAGAGAGAGGAGAGAGAGAGAGAGAGAGAGAGAGAGAAGGTGGAGTAGGTTGAGGTACTTGGAAAATTTTTTTTTGTTAAACCAGGATATTGATTTAGCATAACACAGAATTCTTTTTTCCCGACCCAATCATTGGACAGTGAATATGTGTGTGTGTGTGTGTGTGTGTGTGTGTGTGTGTGGTGTGTGTGTGTGTGTGTGTGTGAAAGTGTGTGTGAAAGTTAAGTAACAAATCAAAAAGTCAGCATACAACAATAGCTTAGCTACACATTATATTTTGTGCGTGTGAAATTGGTCGAGACGATAGACAACCATGTGTGGGAGTGGTAAAATATATGAACAAGGAACAGAGAGAGAGAGAGAGAGAGAGAGAGAGAGAGAGAGAGAGAGAGGAGAGAGAGAGGGGGGAGAGAGGTTTAACGCACACCCTTGTTCTCCAAGTTAAGATCAAGCCACTGACTCTAGACTCAAGAGTATTGTATAATAAGCACATCTCCGGTACTGACTGCAAACCGACACCCTCTACACCCACTCGCTCACCTGTCCACCACATTCTACTCTCCTACCCATCCCTTCCTTCTCTGCACCCACCCCATCACCCCTACTCTCCCGCAGTCTGTCTCTCTTTTCTCTTCGTCACCCCCGGCCAGCCGATGCCGTCGGAGAGGCTGCACACCAGAAATGAATGCGCCAAGACCTGGCCTAAGGAGTGGAGTATTTAAAGACAGACACACTTAGATTGTTTCGAGATTTTTTTTTTTTTTTTTTTCAGTCAGTGGTGTCTTAAAGTTGGTTGACCTTCTTTTCTTCGATAGGCCCATCAAGGTACACGGCAGGTAGTTCCAAGCAGACAGATTAAAATGAAAGGAATGGGACTATTTGGGGGAGGAACCAGCTGGCGCAAAGATACGATCAGGGGTAAAGTGAGAAGGCTTGAAATGTGACGTCAGCCAAGGGAAAGGTAATGTATTGTTAGACTGTGAATGGTGTCATCGGTGGAAATAAATACAAAAGAAAGCAAAGCAAAAAAAAAAAATAAATAAAATAAAATAAAAAAATATAAAATTAAATTAAAAAAAAAATAATAATAATAATTGGAGGTAGGGAGGGGGGTGGGGATTCTTTTTGCCATTAAATCTATGTAATGTCAAATGCTGGCCCAAACTTAAAGCTAGAAAGCTCAAAACGCTTACATGGATTATACAGTGACTTAGAGCCAAATCCTAATTGCGGCGTGTAGCCCGATGGGAACAGCCTGCAATAATGAGCTGGACTCTTGTGATCAGAACCATGTGGGTGGAGTCTGAGGTGCTGCTCTGCTCTTCCAGACACGCACCATCATGGCGGAAAGTTCAACGCCCTCTGAAAAAGCGGGGTGGCAGAATAACAATTTTGTTTACGCGTTTATACTATTTATTTCTTTTTTTCTTTCCTTTTTTTTTTCTTTTTTTTTTTTTTTTTGGTTGTTGTTGGTGGAGAATGGGGGGAAGGGGGTGGGTGGGTGGGGGGGTGGTGGGGTGGTGAAAGGAAGCCAGGTGAGGCTGCATACTACGACAAAGTGGAGAGAACCATTCCGCCTTATTGCTAAAGCTGTCGCGTCTCTTTCCTCTTCCTAAAATACACTGTCGACACCCCTCCCCCCCCCCCTCCCCCCCCCCCCCCCCCCCCCCCCCCCCCCCCCCCATCCCAAAGTAAAGTAGGCAAACAAATGAAAGGAAACGAAGACACACACACACACACACACACACACACACACACACACACACACACACACACACACACACACACACACATACACACACACACACACACACGCACGCACGCACGCACACACACATGCACACACACGCACGCACGTACACGCACACATGACACACACACACGCACACACACACACACACCACACACACACACACACACACACACACACACACACACACCACACACACACGTACGCACGCACACATGCCCACACGCACACACACACACACACACACACGCGCACGTACACACACACACACACACACACACACACACACACACACACACACACACACACACACGGGCGCGCGCGCGCTCGCACAGATTTGTCGGGGGAAAAAGAAAACCTAAAAGAATAATGACCCGTTTTGTCCCAGAAATCACAAAAGGGACATTTTGAATAGGGATGAAAAACAAAATAAAACTTGAAAGGGAATTAAAAACAAAACAAAACAATACAATACAAAACAAAACGAAACCTTCCTCATTCCTTCCTCCACTACCCTAGCCCCCCCCCCCCCCCCCCCCCCCCCCCCCCCCCCCCCCCCCCCCCCCCCCCCCCCCCCCCCCATCCCCTGTACCCTAGCCCCCACCCCCCCCCCCACCCCTGTGTACCTAGCCCCCCCATCCCGCTCCCCCCCTGTGCCCTAGCCCCCATCCCCGCCCTCTCCTTTTCCTCCTCCCCCTACCTCCTCCTCCACCCCCACAGCTTGGCCTATTTCTGCTGTAGTCACGTGGAGGTCCGTTACGTCAGATCATGTGACACACCACGTGCCTATCACGTGCTCCTTCGCTGGCTTTGGTGGTATCGCCGGGAATGTTCACGTCTTGGGATAGGTGAGAGGTGGGGTGGGGGAGGAGAAGGGGTGGCGGACAGTTTGGAGGGGTGGTGGTGGTGGTGGGGGGGTGTGCAGGAGGGAGGGGGGAGATAGATTTTTGCCAAACTGGAGTGGGGGGGGGGGGGGGGTGGTGGTGGAAGGGGGGAGGGGGTGGTGAACAGCCGTTCAGTCGCTCAGTGGGAAAAAGTCAGTGACGCGACGCTTTGTAACAACCCTGAACCCCCCCCCCCCCCCACACACACACACACACACACCCTACCTCTCTCCCCTTCCTCTCTGGCATGCCCAACTCCCTTGACCTTCCTGTGACCTCCGTTTGGTGTGAGGTCAAAGGTCGCCCGTTTGCATAACACCCCAAAAGAGGCAAAATCATGCACAGGTCACGTGAAAATGGGATGCACGCGTTCGTGTGGTGTGTGTGTGTGTGTGTGTGTGTGTGTGTGTGTGTATGTGGAAACCGTGTCCTAACTTAACGAGTTTGCAGACACAGGGAGGACAGACAGTTACACAATATTATGTATTGGTCAGTCCCCGCTCCAGCCTCCCCTGCATGTGTGAACCAGTGTATTCAGTTCACAGGCGAAAGCTAGCCAGCTAGCTGGCAGGCTGATGCTCAGGATATTTGGAGCTATATGTTGGGAATGTCTTTAGTGAGGCGGTGCCCAGTGCTGACCCTCCCTTCCCCTCCCCTCCATCCTCCTGCTGTCTTTCTCCAGCAGGCGAGCATGCACGCACCGCACTCTTACTTACTTGCTCCTGCCTGGCCTTTCGGCCACTCCTTTGTATCCCACTCCCCACTCATTCTCACATGATTATTTATACACTGATGCACGCGCGCGGTTACATGGTGCTCTCGGCTCATAGTCAAGTCAAGAAAACTTTATTTATCTCCAAAGCGATATCAAGAGTGGCGATAAAAAAAAAAACAACAAAAACATGTCTATGGATCTATATTTAAAACAAATCACTAATCACGAATCGCACTCACACATCCACCCACCCACCCACTCATACACACTGAATAATACACACACGCACACACACACACACACACACACACACACACCACACACACCACCACACACATACAAAAAAAAAGCTTGCTGAACCGGATCATATTGAAAGTTCAGTTTTGATTCAGGAGTTTGAGGAAGTGGGAACGAAACTGTTTTTAGACACGAGTACATTCAAAGATTCAAAGATTTATTTGTACGCACGCATGTACGCACGCATGCACGCACACACACACACACAACACACACACACACACACACCCACACAACACACACACACCCACACCTCTGTCGTAATCCTTCCACCCAACCCGGGATGACATCAGCCATTACACATCACTCTCCTTTGAAACCCAAAGCGCTGTTTATTTTTAGGCTGATGTCAGATCCTCTGTCTCTCTGTCTGTCTGTCTGTCTCTTTTCCTCTGTGCGTCTGTCTGCCTGTGTGTCTGTCTGTCTCTGTCTGTTTGTCTGTCTGTCTCTGTCTTTCTGTCTGTCTGTCTGTCTGTCTGTCTCTCTCTCTCTCTCTCTGTCTGTCTGTCTGTGTGTCAAAACGAACTTTTGGTCAATGAAGGATAGTGAGAGTATATTCACAGAGGAAGGAGAAGAGGACGATTGTAACGATGACGGGGTATACATTTTGATTGACCAGTATAAAAGATGCGACAAAAACGGTAAAACGCTATAACAGACATTTCACTTTAGTCATAGAGATTCTTGTTGGGGCACGTACGTATCGGCGGTTATCCATCACTGTTAATTAAACAGCCAATGGGCTTCTACACCACTGGAACGAAGTTCTACGATTCAGTACATCGACACAAACCAAAACATCAAATCATGAATGATAAGTTGAGATAGATATTGACTCACTGCCTGTCATAGTCACCCATCGGGAATTCCCGATGACCACCCCGAAATTGAAGCATTAAATCTTTAAGTCTCCAAAGCCTGAATCTAACATAATCATAATTAACCCTGTCCCTAACCCTCAACCTGAACTAGCTGGCCGGTGGCAGGTTGACAGAGGCACGAGCCCCGGGAAACAGCGCGGGTACCGGCAAACACCGGCAAAACCAGATAGTAACAGCTGTGGCCGCACACCAAAAATGAATGCGCCAAAGCCTGAGTGAAGAGGTCGTGTATTTATAGACAGGCACCATTAGATTGTTTTGAGAATTTTTCTTCTTGCGTCTGAAAGTTGATTTACCTTCTTATCTTTCATATTCCCATCACGGTAATACCAGATGGTCCCAAGCAGGACAAATTAAAATGAAAGGAATGGGGACTATTTTTCAGGGAAAACCTGGCGCAAAGATAAGGTCACGGGGTGAGTGCGAAGACTGACTTGATGTCAGGTAAAAGGGTAGCTCATGCATTTCAAGAAATTTTTTCAAACAAGTGAAGTGACTGGTGATATTGGAGAGAGAGAGAGAGAGACGAGGAGAGAGAGAGAGAGAGAGGGGGGGGGGGGGGGGGGGGGGGTTTGTTCGAATGATCTGTTTATCAAAAAATCGAAGTAGTAGTGACTGCAGCACTCGTTTGAGCACAAGTTCAGTCAGGCGCAAGATGGTGGTTGGGTCAAGGTCAAAGTCGCTTTGTTTCAAGTAGTGCCCTGCAGATTTTTCTATAATTACACCTTCCCGCCTGACAGTGAACATCAATTCCTTTTCACAATGGATGTGACATCACTGTAAACTAATATCCCGCACAAAGATGGACTTCTTGCTGTTAAACTCTACCTGAAACAAAGCGACTTTGACCTTGACCCCACCACCATCTTGCGCCTGACTGAACTTGTGTTAACTCTGAATTCTTTCGAATTTGGAAAACGAGGCCTACCAAACAAACTAAAGGAGTTGCCATGGGCACGCGCATGGGCCCATCATATGCCTGCCTCTTTATGGGGCACATTGAGACACAAATCTTTGCTCAATACCCTGGAACGTCTACCTGAAGTGTTCAAAAGATTCATAGACGACCGTTTCGGAATCAGCACTCTACCTTAAACAGGAATTCCAATGCTTCATTGACTATGCTAACGCCTTTCACCCTTCAGTCAGATTCACATACGGAATCTCGGACTCTTCCCTCTCATTTTTGGACATCAATATCAGTATTCAAAGTGCTTCACGGTCTCTCCACACAACAGTGCACTACAAACCAACTGATTCCCACTCTTACCTCCTGTTTTCATCAAAGCCACCCTCCTGCCATGAAAGAAAAGCATCCCGTATTCCCAATTCCTTCGACTTCACAGACTATGTCAGCACCGATGATAATTACACCAAAGAAGCAGCGGCCATGACTACCTTCTTCACCGCTAGAGGCTACCCACAAGCTACAGTTCAGATGGTCCTTGAACGAGCACAGTCCATCCCCAGACACCAGCTCCTACAAGACAAGGAAAGACTACAGACAATGACCGATGCATTGCCACTTCTGACCTACCATCCACACAATCTGTTTGTGAAAAACGTTCTGCTCCGCAACTTCACTATCCTGAAGGAGGACCCAGCTCTCCAAAGCATTTTCAGTCTGCCACCTATGGTGGCATTCCAAAGGGACAAAAACCTTGGTGACCACCTGATGCACTCCTACCTTCCACCCTTCATCCCCCTCAACCCAACCAGGCAATTTCCAGTGCAAGAAACCCAATGTAAAAACCTGTGACTTTCTTAATCCAACAACTACTGTGCAAGGCCCATCCGGACGCAGCTCCCACATGAAGGGTCCCACTTCACCTGCCAGACTCAGAATATAGTCATCAGCAAATCCTTAGCTGTACCCTTTGTCCCAAGATGTATGTGGGGTGAAACATACAGATCTCTAAATGAACGTTAACTTTTTAAAGAGCATAGAGACAGCAATCCTCACAGGAAAAGACACTCCTGTGGCAAACCACTTCAATTCGGACCATCACCATCTTTCCCACATCATAGTGGCAGCCCTTTGGAGAAATGGTCGTCAAGAAGGTAACTACAGGAAATACATGGAGAGCCAGTTAATACAGCGCCTTGGGCACCTTGGCCCACATGGGCTCAATGTCAGGGAATGATACCTCACCTCCCAAATCATCAGCCCTCCTCTCCTCTTCCCCAACCCCCCCCCCTTTTTTCCCTCCCCCTCCTTCCCCCTCCCTTTCTTCTTTCTTCCACCCCCCTTCCCTTCTTTCTTTTTTTTCCCCTCCCCCTTCCTTTGTTCTCTTCTTTGCTGTCCCATCAACACTCCCCATTTCTATTGTGAACCATGATCACCCTACATTCAGTATTGCCCACCACTTCAAACCATGATGAACTGCGCTCAGTGACCCAAGTCAACCACCATCAACATCTTCCCACTGCTGTCATTCCCTGTTGAAGTGTCTACGACACGAAACGTCAGTCATCCCCTCTCCAGGTACTCTTTTTTACATCTTTTTCCTTTATCTTTACTTTTGATCTGTTATTAGTTTCATTTCAACTTCTGGCTCAGATTTATGCGCATACTACGCCTCAAAACGCTTATAAGGATTATACAGTAATTTCGTGCACACACACACACATACACACACACACACACACACAAATCCTAAACATTGCAGGTGGCCTGGATTAGAACCAGGATCATTGTCATTACTGTT
>JADBJO010001867.1:150000-157500 GCA_016801955.1 Conus betulinus
GCAGAAGAATTCCGCCATCACTGACCTCCACAGACAGGAAAAAGCGCCATAGCAGGTTAATTATTATTATTATTATTATGAATACTTATACAGCGCCTATTCTCGGTTAGACGCCAAGTTCTAAGCGCTTTACCAATCCACACTCGTTTACGCCTCCCTGCCTACCTCGGTAGTGCCGACTGAAGAGCTGCCAGCTGGCGCTTCATTCGGTGTCATCCAGTCAATATCGTTCAATATTGTTCACTCAGTTTCCTTACTTTATTCATTCTGTCCATTTCTCACGCAGGGTGCATGCTATGTGTAACGTGTCATCCATACCAACGGCTAAACTGGCCTTCTCTTCCGAAACCTGGTGATGGGACTTTACGTGTGTGCAAGATGTTATGCGTGCGTTCACACACGGAACCTCGGTTTATAGTCTCATTCGAAGGACTGTATGGAAAATGGAGTCGGAAACCATGTCAACTCCGAGGGAAAGTCCCTCTGTACCGAAACGGCCCGGCGGAAATTCGAACCCGCAACCCCAGGATCACCAAGATTACGAGTCCGGCGCTCTAGCAACTGAGCTATTCCTCCCCCCCCCCCCCCCCGGTAACAGTCCACACACACACCGTTAAGCGGTAACAGTCCTATCGTTGTCATCTCTTTGGCTCGGTTTATGTTGGCGCTACCTGGGCCCGGTACCCTCTGAACAGGTAGAAATCGAAATGACAGCGATTCCCTGACGATCCGGAACCAAATGCCTCTATTAGTGTTGGTCATTTTGCCCCGTGCACGAAGAAAATAATGCTGAGGAACACGAACGTACGTTGATGCTTCGGCACGCTGTCCGTGCTCAGTAGCAGGACACTGGTCAATGGATGAAAATAATAGGGATCAGCCACTTCGTGAATGTGTGCAAGCATGTGCTCCATTGATCTTTTAAATGTGAAACCAATGCTCGTTTTCTTCCTTTCAGTCAAACCTAAATGACATATCACACACAAAAGCGGATGCAAATACCTTTAAACATAATTTGCGGCCAGTTCAGGACTGAGCCAGTGCCTAAGTCCAGCTGAAGGAGAGCTGGGTCAGTGGGTGCCACTACAGAGGTTACGAGACAGCCGCGAACGTGGTGACACCACGACCCATGCGGTCGGAACGACATCTAGTCTGCCGTCGACCTGCATGGCGACCAACGCTGACCTCAGGGCACGGGGCAGCATGGAGTGACTGACGGAACGGGCACTGCAGCGCGTGAGCTGGACCTGACAACTGGTGGGAAGTCTGATGACGGACCCGATGTTTGCAGCCAGACATTTTCTGTCTCATGCCAGGGCAGATGGTGAAGATTCATGAAAGTGTAGGAGGGATCCCACGCCATCCTGCAGCGTAGTACAGTGGAGGGTGGATGTCCTGGAGACAGACCGTACAGGTACCCGCTGGACAACGTGGAGGAATGCGCTGTTGGCAACACCTCTATCTTGTTGCACGTGACTCAGGACAGGAAAAACAACACACGCTTTCCCCTGACTGCTCCAGATCCCGTCACGCGTGGGACGAGGAATGTAACGGATCGATCTCAGTGTGTCAAAGGGGCGTCACTCCATGTCCACAAGTCCATGCACGCCAGATCACACCTGCTGATCCATTCAGCTACAGAGCACTGGGTTAGCAGCTGGATAAATACACCTGGGAACAGGCCACCAACCTAGTGGACCAGACACACTCCACTTTGGGAGTGGGTCAACCAGCCCCATCCCAGCGGGCTGTTGTAGATGGCGCTGGGCGACACATCCTCCAGCTAGGGTGGTAACTTAGGAAAGGAGCGAATAAACGGCCGGGAGCCAAGTAATGGTGTTCCTGTAGTCGGCAGGACTGGGCGGGGCAACAGAGGGCACTTTGTGGTCCTCAGCACCGTCTCCAATGTGTCCTATGACGGGTCCATCATGCCTCTACAGCCACGCTTTCAGCTCTAGCCCCGGGATGGGACCCTCAGAGAGACACTGTCACCTTTGCTCACAGGGCAGATCTTTGGACCATGAGCTAAGGGCCGGGCACCCTCTGCCTAAAGCTGAAAACAGGGGTACCGGGCGAGCGCACGCCATCCAACAAATCACGGTAACGTGCATCCGACATTTCATAGCTTACGAACACCCAGAAAGAAAAAGACTAGATGAATAAATCAGTAAGTGAGTAAATAAGCCCGTATGAATAAAAGAAAAGAAAACAAGAGAGAGAGAGAGAGAGAGAGAGAGAGAGAGAGAGAGAGAGAGAGAGAGAGAGAGCGAAAGCTATCAATCAATGCTTCATATGTGGAAGCGGCCATTTTCTCACTCACTCTTAGAGTTATTTCCCATGTAGTACTGACGAAGAGCGTTATAGCCCGAGAAGAGGAGGGCATCATTGTCTTGCCCTCCACGCGGATTTTGGCATACATGGCTTCCTTGAAGAACACCTTTCTGTATGACTGCAACACACACACACACACACACACACACACACACACACACACACACACACACACACACACACACACACACACACACACACACATACACCATACACACACACACACACACACACACACACACACACACACACACACACACACACACACACACACACACACACACACACCCGCGCTATAGACATACCCTCCTGTACTCCACGCATAATACCAACCCATCCTCCGCTTTGTCCCTTCCCTAACTTTGTTCTCACTCCTGTACCTCCAAATCCCCCGTCCCCACGTACCACCCATCGTTAACCTCCACGCACACATAACACACACACACACACACACACACCTTCCACACACACACACACACACACACACACACACACCAATACACAATCAAACGCACACACACAAACACACCCACGTTATACACGCACAAACACACACACACACCACACACACACACACACACACACACACACACACACACACACACACACACACACACACATCAAACACACACACACACACACACACACACACACACACACACACACACACACACACACACACACACACACACACACACACACACACACACACACACACACACACACCACACACCACCACCACACACACACCACCACACCACCACCACCACCCACCACACCACCACCACCACCACCACCACCACCACTTCACCTTCTCCCGCCCTCCGTTCCCACCAATCCCCCCCAGCCCCCTCCTCTGGACCCCCCTTTTCCCCCCGTTCCCCACGCCTCTCACTCACCCCTTTGTCAGCCTTGACTATGGAGGGGGGGCAGGGCAGCTTTTCTGGCACTGGGGAATGATGTAGGGAGGAGGAGAAGGATGGAAGGTCAGGGAGGTGTCGTTGAATTCTGGGGATGAGGCTCGTCTGTCCTTCTCCACACTGTGAACAACAACAACAACAACAACAACAAAAAAACCTCCCAGAAAAAAAACATTCTTCTGGACGACTCGGTCTACCAGCCTAGAAATATGACCAGCTTTCGGTGAAAAGGGGGGGGGGGGGGGGGGGGGGGTTAGGGGAGTTACACAATACTTGCTCAACACAGACAGGGGAAAAAAGACTGTGTCCTCTCTGACGTTCTCTCTGACCTCTAACCCATCAACACAACATCTCACTTGCAGCGAAGAGTCTGCAGCGAAAGGCGGATTTTTACACGGCGAGAAGCTGAAAATTGAAACGAGATTGTTTAAACTTGAGTTTTGTGATAAAAAGAACAAGTAGGGTAACGCTTGCTCACTTGATGAAATAAATAGAGGCCCATAACTCCACACGAATGCTGCTTATGACACACCCGATCTCCATTTCATCAAGGGAGCAGGAGCTACGGACAGAGAGAGAGAGAGAGAGAGAGAGAGAGAGAGAGAGAGAGAGAGAGAGAGAGAGAGAGAGAGACTACTACTATAAACAGTAGTACAGGAACAAGCAGGCCAAGTGCCGCTCCCTTGATGAAATGAACAGACGCCAATTATAACTCAAACGAATGCCGCTTACGACAACCCAGTCGCATAACAGAAATGACAAGAGAGAGCATACAGAAACAAACAAGGAGACATCGGTTGCTCCCCCTGGATGAAATGAAGATCTGGAGTCGTACGCAGCAATCCTTTGGAGTTACGAGCGCCTATTTATATCATGGAGGGAGCAAGAGTTTACCCTTCTTGTGCTCTGATTGCTGTTTACGGTTCCCTGCCTCATTTAAGATTTCCTTCGATTTTCGTGGGGTTCATCTCTGTCTCTAATATTTTAGTTATGTCAGTTTTATACGTCGGGCTATCGCCTTGGCTTAAGGCTGTGTCAGGCCAACTGACAGAGGCTAGAACACCAAGGCTACATCAAAAATGTTGTTATCCTCAGCATAGTTATGCGGGGATTGTCTTCAGTCGCGACAAGCTCCCAGCATAACATTCATCAGTGTCCAAAAATCCCTCGAAGTCGGAGTGTGGCTGCCCACGTGGCAGGAGTAATCCAAAAACGGTCGCACACGTAATATTCTCATCCCTAGCTGATGCATTTGTACCATAGCGTTCAAGAATCGGCTGTTCGGATGATCCCTGTAGTCCTTTTAGCCAGGGTACGACAACAAACAACAACATACGTCGGGCTAGTACTGGATTCGCAGTGGCCCCCCTCTCCCCCCCCCCCCCCCCCCCCCCCCCCCCCCCCCCCCCAACTTCCGCAAACGTCCTTATGGTTAGTAAGAGGAGTCGTCTGAGTTCTGCCGGTCATTGACATAACACAGGACTGTCCATTTGGGGAGGCCATCATGACTTGATCACTATAGTCTTGCCCGACAAAAGAAAAAAAAAAATAACAGCTTCTTCTTCTTTTCTTTTCTTTTATAATTATCTATTTGGTCGGTAGTTTTTACACATACGTTCACACAAAACGGCAAACATGTATACATACATACGCACTACATGTGCATCAACAGCACTTTCGTTACAGCGATAGAGCTTCACAGTATGCCAGTGCTTACCTCAAAAACAACGCAAACAAACGACTACAAAACAAGCGACTACAAAGCAAAAAGACACACACAAACAAAACACACACACACACACACACACACACACACACACACACACACACACTGCCTTCTTGGGGGATTCTATGTTGACCCATGCCAAATCGGTAGGCTATGTTCATAGTCAAACGTGACAGTGCTAACGTTTTTTTCAAAAGTGCAGACCAACACATCAGAAGTGCAGGTGACGTGTGTGTGTGTGTGTGTGTGTGGGTGTGTGTGTGTGGTGTGTGTGTGTGTTTGTGTGTGTGTGTGTGTGTGTGTGTGCGTGTGTGTGTGTGTGTGTGGTGTGTGTGTGTGTGTGTTTGTGTGTGTGTGCGTGTGTGTGTGCGTGTGTGTGTGTGTGTGTGTGTGTGTGTGAGAGCTTTCAAATCCGGGCGTTTAAAATGCATCAATTGCAGAATCCGCACTTGTCAGAGACAATATTTAGCTGAGATTTTTTTTTTTTTCGCTTTTTTTCCCCCTTTTTTTTCTCTTTCTGTCTTTCTTTTTTTCCTTCCTCTCTTTCTTTTTTCTGTTTCTTTTTGGGGGGGGGGGGGGGTGGGGGGGGGGGGGGGGGGGGGCGAAAGGGGGGGGGGGGGTTCTTCATGTAATTGAACTCTCAACTTGCTTTGTATTTCATTTCACAAACGTACATCGGGAACTGGTCCATGGGAAAGGGGATAGAGGACAAGGTGGGGAAGGGAAGGGGAGGGGGAGGGGCAGAAAGCAGAAACCCCTCGACCCCTCCCCCCCCCCCTCCACCCCCCCCCCCCCCTCTCAATTGGATTGGTACTTGCAATTCGTCGATAAACAATCAGAATCGACAGAACAACCGATCAGCCAATGAACACCAGCTAACAGAAGCCATGCAACTGATCAACGAGCCAATCAGCTGCCGACCAAAGAAAGCCATCACTAACACCATCACCTTTATCATTTGAATTCCAAGTTTCTGCCCTCACCTCGACACCTTTGTACGAGCCTCTCTTGTAAATCTCAGAGTCGAAGCTGCGTGACGACAGGTATAGGGGGACACCCCAATCACATGAGACACGTCATACAACCACAGGGTTGTCGCCGCCTGCTCCGTTCGTCGCCAGTGGGTGACAGTGTAGCATCGGTCCTCAATCGGTCGTCCCTCTCACCCCCCGGCAGGGCGAAGAGAGAAGCCCTCTCTTCATCCACTCTTCCTCACTCGTTCTCGGCTCGTCTCTCCATATTCGGCCTGTCCCACACTCCGCCCCCTCCGAACTTTTGTCCTCGCTTTGCCTGTCCCTGACGCTTGCTCTTTCTTTCAACCCACCACCACTGGATTGAACATACAGACCTCGGGGTGACTAACCCCACACACACCTCACACCACAATAGCTTCTCACCACAGCACTGTCAACAAGCACCACACCTACCACTTATCGTGTTATCACCTCACACTCATACGCTAGGCCAACCCAACCCATTATGCAAAGCATTCACCTTACCCCGTCATTATGATTACACAAAGCGACACCTAGTGGGCATCTTGTTAAATTACTGATCTGTCTGGCAGCATTCTGGCAGCCCAAAACGACATGTAGAAGTCATGACGTGGGTGCGCAACCCCGGCCACCTTAGTGTGTAAAGGCTTTCAGGGTGGAAAACACTTCTGTGAGATACCCCCAAGGGGGGGGTGGGGGTGGGGTATTCTCTTAAGTTCTATTCTTAAGCTTCCCACAAGAGTTTCACAAAGGCCCGCGCTTCATCTAAAGCGTATAGTTCAAATGTCGCAAACTGATCAATTCTGTTTCGTTTTTTTTTTTTTTTTTTTTTTTTTTTCAAATTCATGTCTATGCTAAAACACTTCGCAGGTATAGTGTAGCTTTACGTTCTGCAATGATACCTACCATTTCATGAGAACAGCTCTAATGGTTCCAGAGTCGGGGTACAGAGATACTCTAGAAAGCATGGTGGTGGTTGGAGGAGAATTACATCAGTCATTTTTTTTTTTGTTTTTTTTTTTTTGCGTAACATTGAAACAAAGCACCATAAACGGGTAATTGCCTAACTTCCTTCGCGGGAGAGGTGATAAAAAGAAAAGGAATCAACTCCAAAACCTCACCTTCACACAAAAAGGAGCCTCCCTGCAAAGAATACAAACAAAGAAAGAAACAAACAAAACCACAAAAAAAAAAAAAAAAAAACCCCAGAGTACTACCCTCACAGTGATGAGAAACAGCGACCTTCACCCCTCCGTCTATCGTCCGTTAGACCTTCTTGCTTCGTTCGCCAGCCAAAAAGACATGGGTCTCGCTCGACTGTTCCGATAGATATATGAGCCTCAAACCCCCTATGCTCCCCTCCCCTACTTTGCCCTCCTTCCCCCCCCCCCCCCCTCCCCGTCCATTTCCTCCCTCGTCTTTTCCTTCCTTTCACCAAAACCTCTTAAAGAAAAAAAAAGAAAAAAAAAAAGAGAAGAAAAAAAACCGCTCTGTCAGCGGTCACGAGACGCGAGGAGAGGAGGGGGAG
>JADBJO010001867.1:177500-187500 GCA_016801955.1 Conus betulinus
TCATTGTGAAAACGTTCATATTCCTTTGTCTGTAAGGAATGCTATAATGGTTTAGAAAAAAGACACCACAGCTCGTGTGGGTTATAATGTAAATGGGCACGCCTCTTACAGCATGTCTTTGTTGAATGTTTTCCCAAGGGAAATTTCCAGTTTGTGTTTTAGACTTAAATATAATTCATTAAAATGTAAATATGTTGATATTGTAAAATGCATATGTAGGGAAAAACTTTTGACATTTCATGTACTATTTAATTGTCCCATTATGCGGCAGCACCTACCCAATTTTCAGTTACCAAATAATCCTACAGTTGATGATTTGTAAGACTCTAACTTCAAATCATTCATTTTTGGCTAATGTATCTAAATATTTATTTCGCAGTCCTATTGGTATATTAGTATGAGATTTCAGTATTTTTGAAGCAAACATTGTTTATGTTGTTCATGTTCACTGATTTAGGCTTTATTTTCAATTATGTTTTCATTTGTGTGATAATATCAATGTCATCTTGATGTATATCATTTACAAATATCACACTCGACTAAAAAACACACCATGTGAAAAGTAAACTAAACAAACAAACAAACAAACAAACAAACAACAAACAACACACACACAAACTGAGTTTATCAAACACACACACACACACACACACACACACACACACACACACACACACACACACACACACACACACACACACACACACCACACACGCACGCGCGCACAGCACGCACGCATGCACTAATGTTCGCCTAATTACTTCCTGAAATGTCCCAGTCGCACAAAATGGCACGACAGTTATCTGAATTATCTGAAAGACGAATGGAAGGCAGCTTCGTCAGGGTATACACGATCAATATCATGGCCGATCACTTCACACCAATCAATACTGTTGTTCTCTTGACGAAAACGGAAATGCGTGACAGTTTAAAATCACAATAAAAATCAAACTCGGGGCAGTGACGGAAAATGTGACGTGTTCTCAGAAAACCTTGTCTGATAAAATGAGGGTACAGTGCGCAGTTAGCCATCTCTTCAATCTTTGTGAAATTCGCCACACACACACACACACACACACACACACACACACACACACACACACACACACAAACACCACACACACACACACACACACACACACACACACACACACACACACACACACACACACACACACACACACACACACACACACACACACACACACACACACACACACACACACACACACACACACACACACCCACCACCACCACCACCACCATTACCACCAGCACAAGACAAGCCCCAAATGATGGCCACACAGCTGCATGTACTCCCCCAGTTTCAGGCTGTCCCAGACACTGTAGCCCTGAAATCAAAGACCACATTGCCATCGATACCTGCAACGCCTGTGGCTTGGGATTAGCTCTGAAAGCTATCGATCACCGCTACTGATTCCGGTGTTAGGGTCTAAAAGGAATCCCTCCCATCCCCACCGCCTCGGTCAGGAGAAGTCATTACAGTCAAGGCAGACAGCCCTACCTTACCCTAAATTGTTTAAAAAAACAAACAAACAAACACAACATCAAACAAGCAGAGAGAGAGAGACAATGACAGTGACAATGACAACCTTTAATGTCAACAGCCTAAGAGCCTTAATGACATGGGGTCCACTGTCTATGTAGGAAAGAAAGGAAATCATTATCAATGGTGTTGCTACAAACCTATGTAGCGAAAATTCCTTTATCTACCACATTCGTTGTCTAGAATAAGCATAGTTTATATGCTTGTTTTCGTCAGTATGATTCAAACTCAAGAAAACGACTGTCAGACAAAATCAAAACTTCAGACATTAACCGAAGTAGCATTAGACAATACATAAGTCATGAACATTGATAGTTTTTTGTACTCAAGGCAAAAGCTGTCTAATTTTAGACGCTTCGGCAATAAATGTAGCTAAAGATCTTAAGAACTCTTCATCATCAATCATTAAGACTTCAGAAACACTTTGTCTCTTTCAAATAATTTACATTTTCTGCGAATTTCATTGTATGCATGCATTTGAAAAGAAAGTGATATTCATTTTCCACAGCATTCATTCAAGCAGAGAGAGAGAGAGAGAGAGAGAGAGAGAGAGAGAGAGAGAGAGAGAGAGAGAGAGAGAGAGAGAGAGAGAGAGAGAATATTGAGATATATAATGTAGTCTTTTCCCAGCATTGATACATTTCATTGTCCTCAGTTTTTTTTTTCATATTTTGTTCTACTAATGTCCACATAACGTACTACTTTTCTTTGTTTTTTTTTGTTTTTTTTTTTTTGCGCGTTTTTTTCTGAATATTAAACCTTCGTCAAGAATACCTGAAGGATAATCTCACCTGAAAGTAAAGGAAACAAATATAAAAGGCTTGTAGTAACGGAGGTGGAAGTGTCTGAAATGGACACTTTCCAAATCTCTCAGCAAGATGACGTGAAACCCTACCGAACAGGTTTGAAGGAAACGTGGCGGAGAGGAAGGATAATCCCAACTCAATGTCGGTGTGGATCTGTGGTATGGACCTGGAGAAGACGGCGGATACAGCATGTGTCCAGCAACACAGGACATAGAAACAATTGAATCGACTTGAACGAAACTTGATAGGAAAAGTGAGGTCTTCTGAAGCTCAAATATTGCTGCTCAAAACGTTTTGTTCCCAGCACGTGAAATTGAACTCTTAACTGCCTGATGCGCACATACGATGCTTGTACTCATCGCATAAGACTTCACACTTTTAACTATTATCACTGATAAACAAAGACTTGTTTGTACATGACTTGCAGACTAGTCCACCTACCAACTTTTATTTGATTGATTAATTTTGATCATTGGAGATTGAATCACTAGAAAAAAAATCACTTAAATTGTAGAACGGCAATTTTTTTTGGCCAAGTAATCTTTAACTCTGCGATACCCGTACATTATTAGATCAACATGTTCGATAAGCCCCAAATGACGCGATAAAGTGCAAAAATTTTGCTTTCTCTGATTTGTGGTTGCTTGATTTGTTCTTTTGAAGCTAATGCTATTCGCATGTTTGTGCTGGCAACATTTACAGAAACACAGCAAAACTGCAAGAAAAAAACAAGTTGCAAAGCATATAAAAGTACTCCCAGTTTATCTTGAATACGCGTGAGATATTCCATACAGAGGAAAAAACATTTTGGGCCGTTATAGCCGTTAGTAACGGCTATGCTGGTAAACATACGTTACCATCCGTGACCCATAATCAACATACCTACAAATTTTCAGAAAGGTCGGCAAAGCATTTTCTGAGATATTCCATAAAGAAGAAAAACCATTATGGGCCCTTATAGCCGTTGGTAACAGATATAACGGTAAAATAACGCATCTGGCATCATCCGTAATCCATAATGAACATACCTACACGTTTTCAGAAAGATCGGCCAAGCATTTTCTGAGATGTTCCATAAATAAGAAAAAAACATTATAGGCCGTTATAGCCGTTAGTAACGGTTACAACGGTAAAATAAAACATCAGGCGTCATCCGTGACCCATAATAAACATACCTACAAATTTTCAGAAAGATCGGCGAAGTACGTTCTAAGATATTCCATAATGAATAAAAACCGTTATAGGCCGTTACAACAGTTAGTAACGGCTATAACGGTAGAATAAAACTTCGGGAATCATTCGTGGCTCATAATGAACATACCTACAAATGTTTAGAAAGATAGGCCAAGTACTTTCTGAGATGTTTCATAAATAAGAGAAACCGTTATGGGCCGTTATAATCGTTAGTAACGGATATTACGGTAAAATAACACATCGGGCATCATCCATGACCCATAATGAAGAAACCCACAAATTTTGAGGAAGATCGGCCAAGCACTTTCTGAGATGTTCCATAAAGAAGAAAAACCGTTATAGCCGTTAGTAACGGATATAACAGTTAAATGAAACATCGGGCATCATCCGTGACCCATAATGAACATATTTAGAAATTTTCAGAAAGATCGGTCCAGTAGTTTCTCTGGAGTGAGTAGAACACATTTTGACACCACACACACACACACACACACACACACACACACACACACACACACAGCATTTCTGCGTTCCAATTCTAAAGTACTCCCTGTTCTATAAGAACTGGGAGTACAAAAGCACAAAATTGCTAGGAAACAACACAAAACTACTTCTACGTTTCTCTTTTCCACAACACTTACTCCTAATGAAGGCGGCCCAGTAAAAGTATGTATTAGTTTAAACAAAATTCAAAATGAAGTCAAGCTGTTTTATGAAAGCCTTCATGAAAAGGAGACAGTCGATGACTGCAATATTGAAAATAAAGTCAATACGTTGCCAGAACTGAACCCGGGAATGTCATCAACTCTAAAGAGGCAAATTTACATCAGTGGTAGCAGACTTGCTCCTAGAAAAATGGAAAGAACCCTGGGCCTAGTGGCTTTCCTTGTGAATCCTGTGATTACTTTTTAGTCTGCCAGAAAACACTAAAGATATTAACAGAGTTTGGGAAAAATTACGTTACTTGTGAATGGAGAGCTGCAGCTTGATTGGAAAGGAAATTCAGGTCAGCTACTTAGTACATGCCACACTTGAAATTCAACGGATACTACGGCTATTCTTCCCATCCCCACCAGGATTGATTTACAGAACAATGCAGTTTAGATACAAACATTCTTTCCTATGCCGGATTATTAAACGTGATTGAAAAACGCTATCGTAAATTAAAGATATAAATAAGAAGTAATGTCTGAGCGTAATTCAGTATCGAGAGGTAGTCACAAATAATATTAGTGAACCTCAAAGTAAAGACATTGTGAGTGTTTGTTAATTTTGGGATAATAAATGTAACGAAAGCATTAAATGGAAGAAAAATTTTATTTTCAAGCAAACACAAAGAATTAAAGAAATTAAAGTGAAATGGTTTCAGATAGGACTTGTTCACGTCACTATTCCCACCAACATCATTCTGAACAACATATGCAGAGATAGAAGACTCTGGAATCCCACACTTGTCAAGGTACCTGACTCAGTGCAGGGGAGGTTGAGGCAGCAGGAGAGGGCTAAGTCCCGCCTTCCTTGATGTGGCACTCTAGACCTACCTCAGATTCCCCCCCCCCCCCCCTTTGTGTGAAAAACATTCCCACGGGGAGTTGATTCTGCTGTTTGACACCAGCTTTGGTCGAACGGTGGGCAACGGTACAAAAAGACACGGAGAGAATGATGGCAGGAGGGCAGTGGGGTGGCCTTCATGGCCCACTGGATCTCAGGGAGTGATACGGGCTGTCGTTTCGTGTGCAATCAGGTGAGACTGAGCTGTGTGGTTCTCGGAAAGACAGCCCATCGACAATGGCTGGAGAGAGAGAGAGAGAGAGAGAGAGAGAGAGAGAGAGAGAGAGAGAGAGAGAGAGAGAGAGAGAGAGAGAGAGAGAGAGAGAGAGAGAGAGAGACAGACAGACAGACAGACAGACAGACACAAACAGAGACAGAGAGAGACAGAAATTCATCTTTGAAAAGTACTGAGAAATAAAGATTAAGCTTTGCCTGCTACCATAATACCTGTGCATTGCACAAAAGAGGGAGGGGATGGAGGTGTGCTGACTGAGGGGGGGGGGGGGGGGGGGTGCAGGAGGGGCTGGCGGGTGAACGTGGAGTTGGTGATGGTGAAGGGGACCAGCATGAAGAACTGCATGGAAGGACAGGTAGTGTTTTCTGCCCACATCCCAATACATAACTGTATAACCGTTTTGCGTCATTGTTGAAAAATTGCCTGCTCCACATTTTCTCTAAGATCTGTAGAACGTTGCTTCAGAGAGACACGAACGATGCCGGCAGGAAATGTTGAGGGCAGTGGGCGTCTGCAGCACCAGAAGACCTTTGTGAGAGGATGACCGAGCCCTTTCTGTGGAGAGGGCGAACTGCAGCAGAGTCCAGAAGACTCGATCCAAGAGTACAACTACAGCTACACTACCAGTGTGTTCCCCCATCTGGGATTTGGCCAGTCGGGCAGACACGAACAGTGTGTTAGCTTCGGGGAGGTCAAAGTGACCAGTGGCACTGACTGATGAAAGAACGGTACTGTTTATTAACGTGAAACAGCTGGTAAGTTCTGAATGTTTTATTTCCGAGTCGTGTTCATATATGTGTAAACCAGGATATTGGAATCTTGACTTTCTGGTTGACGAAAATTAAGCGAGAAAAAGGGGATGCAATTATTAGATTATCTGTATGATGGCTGCCATGATCATGAGACTGTTTCTCATCCAAAACTCTAAACGACTGCTGCTTATGGCCCTGGCAAAAAAAAAAAAAAAAAAAAAAAAAAAAAAAACCTCAAAAGCTGACAACTTGCAATAGCTAGCAACGGGAAAACCAGAAAGCAAGCTCAGAGTATGCAAACAAAAAATCTAGGAAATAAATAAACGAATATATCAATGAATCAATCAACGCATTAATCAGGCGGTCAATGGCACAACCTTCACAGTCCAATGAGCTTAGTAACTGACACCGCATTTGTGTTCACTGTGCAACACCGAGTCCTTGAGCTATAATTCGTATTATAGCGATCGATGGACAAACAAACGCCCGAGGGCAGAGAGGAAAGCAAATCCTCTTTGGGGGGGCTAAAAATCTCATGTTAACTTTTATGCAACCGCCCACACCCCTCCCCTCCACTTCTACCGCCTCTTTCCTCCTGATAAATGTCTTTGGCGTGTCTCTGTGGCCGAGATCGAAGACCCTTTTCTCGTTTAACAGTAGGATTAGTGTCCTTCCGCCCGCATGATGACAGCGGCTGTGTAACCATTTTGCGTCATCGTTCCAGGCTTGGTCAAATATTTCTCATGTTGTATTACAGTTTTGAAGGTACTCAGTAAACTATCCATGGGGAATCGTGGATGAATGGATAGATGTTAGTAGATAGACAGACAAGTAGATAGATGGATAGATAGATAGAAAGACAAACAAACAGATAGATAGCTAAATCGACATATAGATAGCTAGCTAAGAAGATAGATAAAAAGATAGATTGAAACACAGACAGATAGATAAATAGATAGATAATTATATGTAGGTAAACTGAAAGATGGATGGATGGACAGACAGACAGACAGACAGGTAGAAGGACAGACAAACAGACAGACAGGCATATATGTATATATATATATATATATACCCAGTCCTATGCCACTCTCTCTGATGATCTGTGGATGGTGTTCCCACAGTGGAATGTCTGCTGTGCTCTCCTGGTCATCCACTGCACCCAGTAAACCCTGTTTCCCGTTTTTTAGTGATATCACAGCTGTTCTAGACCATGATTTGTGGCCTCCTGTCGTGTAGAACTTCGTTGCTGGAGCTCCTGGAGGAGTAGTATTACCTCTCGTGGTGTTGACCACTTGTACCATCGTCTTAAGCACTTGACTCTGTGCGCACCTTCTCTAGGTTAGCACCATTTTACATGAACTTACGACATGATCCACTGTTTTTTTTAGCCTGCCCTGACAGCGTGGACATGTATGGTCATCTGATTTTTCCCACTTCACCAGATTTGAATTCAAGGGAGGAGATCATCCATGAATCTGAAGCTGACGTTGATGCTAAGAGTAACCCTATGCTACATTTCGTTCCAGCTGAGACTTCTTCAGTGTGCCTTTTCCCATACAGTCTATTGCCGATGTTGGCCACTGAGGTACTTATGGATTCTCTTGGTATCCTCTTTCTTCTTCAACTCCTGTATTACCACCAGGCTTTCCTTTGACCTTTGACCACCACTTCATTTCTCTTAATCTCAGTCCTCACCTGATGTAATTGGCAGACACTGACTACAGGATGCGTGAAATTCAGGAAACTTCCTTGCGACTGGAATCTGAAAATTGCTGACAGACTTGATTCAGTCCAGGGGAGATTAACGCAACAGAAAAAGAGGGCTGTTCTCCACTTCCATAATGCAGTGTTCTATACATAGAGAATTTCTAACAAGTCTAATGACCGAATGGTCGGAAGGCTATGGGACATTAATCCTAACCAGTCTTGCCTCAGACTTTAATCTTAATCCTTCTTACCTCAGATTTACTTCGTCTGAGTGAAAAACATCCCCAAAGGGGTTCAGTTTGCTGTTTGACACCAGCACTGGTCGAATGGTGGGCAAAGACACCGAGAGATTGATGGCAGGAGGGCAGTGGGATGGCCTTCACGGCCCACTGAATCTCAGTGAGTGATACGGGCAGTTCTTTTCTGCACTACCAAGTGAGACTGAGCTGTGTAGTTCTTGGGAAAACAGTCCATTGACAAGGGCTAGAGAGAGAGAGAGAGAGAGAGAGAGAGAGAGAGAGAGAGAGAGAGGGGGGGGGGGGGCAAAACGCAAAATTTTGCGTTGAGGAGAGAGTCTTCTTTCCAAGTGGTTGAGATTTAGATTAAACTTTCCCTGCAAAGCACGATGATGCATGTGTGTCGCACAAAAGGCGGAAGGGACGGGGATGAACGCGGTCGGTGGTGGGTGATGGTTGAGGGGACTAGCATGAAAAACTGCGTGAAAAGACAGGCAGTGTTGTTCCACCCACAGGCCAGTGAATTACTGTTTAACTGTTCTGCGTCATTGTTCAAAGCTAGCTTGCTCCACATCATCTAGGCAGATCTGCAGAAGATTGCTTCAAAGATCAGCGACCATTGCCAGCAGGGAATGCTGAGGATGAAATTGTGCAGGTGTGCCCTATACACTGGTCGATCTGCGGAATGTTGTGTTTGAGACAGGCCTATGCCAAGATTGCCAGCACGAGGATGAGGATGAATGACTGTAGGAAATGACACATTCAGGCTGACGTGTGGAACTAACTTTTCAAGATACGCTGAATTTGCCAGCAGGCAATGTTGAGGATGAAATGGTACATTTAGGTATACCTGCAAAGTTGAATTCTCAAGATATGTGGAAATCGTCCGCAGGGCACAGGTAAGTACTAGACTGTTTTGAAGAAAGTGCTTAGAACAGACACTGTTTAGTGAACTGCTGCAGATTTTATTGGACTACCTGCAGTTTTTAGCAATGGGTGGAATGTAGCTATATGAGTACGAAAAATACAACCAAGATATCGATTAATTACTAAATCAATCGATCATTTAATCTTTCAATCAGTCCATCACACACAAATAATTAGTCAGTCAATTGTTCAATGGGACGATCTTTATGATTTAATAGTTTTTAGACAGATTTGTTGGGCTTTGAAAGATCCTCAGTGAACAATCCCTACAGCAAAACGTTACAGAGAAGGGATAAAGAGGGAGTGCCAGATCGCTGAAAACAAAACACTCTAATCAGTCATGTTTACTTAACACTAAACAGCATTCAACAATCAGCGACATTTGTGACATGAAAGGATATCTTAATTAAGCCAGGGAGGTCAACTGAACAAAACAGACAAATAAAACAGATACTCTTGCTGCCACGATCGTGAGACTATTATACGTCCACAACTTCAAATAAATGCTGCTTTATGACAAGGAAGAAGGAAGAAATAATTCACTTTAAATGGGAAACGACAAAGCAAGCTCAAAGCATGAAAAAGTGCAGAGAATAGATAAATTAAGTAACAAATGAATCAATCAATGCTTTAATCAGTTAGTCAACGGTGCGACCTTCACAGCCCAATGAGCTTAGTAACTGATACAGCACTTGCTATGTTTACTGTGCAACCAGAGACACTGAGCTGTATTTCGTCTTTTGGCGATCGATCGACAAACGCCCGAGGGCACGGGAGGAAAAACAAATCCTCTTCGGCGCTAATAATCTCACTTCAGCTTATTTATAACCGCCCACGCCTTCCCTCCCGCCCCCACACCTCCACCACCCCGATTCCTCCTTAGTAAATACCTGTATGGCGTGTCTATGTGCGACTAAGAGGAGGAAATGAACCTGAGATCAAAACCTCTTTTGTGTTTAAGAGTTGGATTAGTTTCTTTCCGCTTGCATGATGATAATACCTGTGTAACCATTCTGTGTCGT
>JADBJO010001867.1:205000-207500 GCA_016801955.1 Conus betulinus
TAGCCGCATGATTGTAGGAAAATGGTCCGACCAACGTTTTTCTTCTCTACAATATTTACAGTCAAACAAATAGGTAACGCAACATGACCAAAATATAGTTATCTTACCAGCCGTCGTGGCGTTGTGGTTAGCGTCGCGAATGTCCGGCTGGGAGATCGTGAGTTCATTCTACCTGAGCCATGGCTCCTACCCACACCTGAGTTTACCATGGGTTCTGGTGGGAAGACTAGAGCCACACAGTCGAGTTTCATCCGCTCAATTGATGCACCTCTGAGAGCGTTACTCAAATTTCCTGATCAACACTGCAGGTATCTGTCTCGGGTCTGGTTGATGCCAGGAGATATTGTGGAAATAAGCGTAAAGAACAGCCCCGTCATCCTCATCATCCTCATCCTCATCGATCAGCATTAAAACAAACATCTGTGTTTTTTTCATGCCCTGCTCTGATGGTGACCACAGTTTCCATTTCCTCTTTGTCTGTGGCCTTAGTGGGTTTTTGTGTCGAGGTCACCGGTATTGGCGAGTTCATCAAGACAGTTATTGGACAAAACGAGATGGCACCTTTCGGAACGGGATGCCCGCTCACACTAGCTCCGCAACGATGTAACTATTGTCGTCCGTAGAAGCTTACTAAGAGGTTGCGCTGCGCCCGCTGGATCAGTTATAAGCATCCCTGAACACCACCGAAGTGGCTCGGCAGCAGTGCAGTGTCTCCTCGGGTGGGTTGCCTCATGACGGCTTGACATAGACTGCTCTCTATGGATCGCCGTCAACGGTGCTGCAGCAAAACCGTGTGGCCGTTGACGGGGCGCCGGAATGAGAGGCGTGGGGGTATCGTAGCTGAAGTGGCTCGGAGGATGGGGCAGAAACTAAATGAGCGATTACACAACACTCAGCAGGGGAGTCGTGGAGCAGAAGAGAAGAAGGAAAAGGGGAAGGGAAAGGGTAAGCGGATGGGAAGGGGCAACGCGGGGGAGGGGGGAGGGGAGGGCTCTTGACTTCAATGTTTAAGAAAACCCCAGTTTTTTTTTCGTCAAATATTCGTAGGCATATCAGCACTCTTTGAGAAAACCGACCCTTCACATCTGCTGGGACAAAAAATGTTGTCCTGTCATTCAAGAGCCCATTAAAAAAAAAAAAAAAAAAAAAAAAAAAACAAAACGCTCCACATCTGGAGTTGTTCAATGTAGCTATGATACGGCTTTTGTGATTGGGTGGACGATAAACATTATGACTCGATTTGATTGGTGTTTCTTTCCATGAAAAACGGAGTCGAAATCTTTCTCGACAACTTTGTCCGTAGGCTTCTCGATCAGATACCCTTTCTTTGTTTCGCCAGACAGTTAATCAGAAACAGCCCTCCAGCGCGAATACCAATGCCAGTCGCCTGCCGTGTGTCACTCCAGCCGGGCGGCTCGCGCGACGCACCAAGCAGACGACAGCAAGGTCTGGATTATCGCCCCTGGGACGGCAGACGACTTTTCTCATTTCACTGCCGCTGAGTGTTCCGTTACTTCAGTTATGGTGGTTCCCAGTGGAGTAAGAGCTGGTGTTGTTGTTGGGGCTTTCAGGACTTTGACGGAGTTGGGCTGACCCGAAGTCTACAATGCCGTGGCCGAAGCAGGTTTGTGAACGGGCGGTGTTATATGTATTTGTTTGCTGATTTACTTCTACGAGAACATTCGGTTTGTATGTTCTCTCGTTGTTAAACTAACACGTAAAATACAACCGAATTTCATACACCTATTCATTGTACGAAATCAAGCTGCCAATGATTCATATCTTGAAGAGGGGGGGGGGGGGGGGGGGGGGGGGGGGGGGGGGGGTTAGGTGTGAGGAACCGAAGGAGAGGAAAATACATTTGATTATTTCTCTGTATATATCCATTTCAATGCTTCATTCAATCAGTCTAATTGTCTCAATCTGCTTGTCTGTAAAAAGATGTGGCTTTGTTCATTTCTTTACTCTATGAATACAAATAGCATGAATCTCTCTCTCTCTCTCTCTCTCTCTCTCTCTCTCTCTCCATACCCCATTCCCTCCCTCTCTCTTTTCCCCGCTCTCTCGTGTTCCTTTTTAAATGTCGTACCCTCTGCTGTTGCGCGCGCGCGCGTGTGTGAGAGAGACAGAGAGAGAGAGAGGGGGGGGGGAGGGAAGAAGGGGGTGGTGTGTGTGTCTGTCTGAGAGAGAGAGAGAGAGAGAGAGAGAGAGAGAGAGAGAGAGAGAGAGAGAGAGAGAAAGGAACCGAAGGAGAGGAAAATACATTTGATTATTTCTCTGTATATATCCATTTCAATGCTTCATTCAATCAGTCTAATTGTCTCAATCTGCTTGTCTGTAAAAAGATGTGGCTTTGTTCATTTCTTTACTCTATGAATACAATAGCATGAATCTCTCTCTCTCTCTCTCTCTCTCTCTCTCTCTCTCTCTCTCTCTCTCTCTCCATACCCCATTCCCTCCCTCTCTCTTTTCCCTTTTCCCCGCTCTCTCCGTGTTCCTT
>JADBJO010001867.1:212500-215000 GCA_016801955.1 Conus betulinus
GTGTGTGTGTGTGTGTGTGTGAATGCGCGAGCGCGCGTGTATGCGAGTGAATGTTGAACCTGGATGAACCTAACCTAACGTTCGCCTTCCCAAGCAACTCACCGAAAGTGTTAGCATGACTGAATGATGTTACGTTTCGTACTATAGCAACACCCACATTAGTAACAAGCATGCAAACATGTCGGTGACAGATGCTGGGGCCGATGGAATGTGTATACGCGAGTGAAGCATCTCTTTAACACACTGATAGATTGTGCCGAGACGCTGTCTCTCCGTCCTTCTGTCTGCCTGTGTCTGTGCCTGTCTATCTGTCTCACTCACTCACTCACTCACTCACTCTCTCTCTCTCTCTCTCTCTCTCTCTCCTCTCTGTCTGTGTGTGTGTGTGTGTGTGTGTGTGTGTGTGTGTGTGTGTGTGTGTGTGTGTGTGTGTGCTTGCCTGTCTGTCGGTCGGTCGGTCTGTCTGTCTCCGTCCCTCCCTCGCTTTCTTTTGTCGCAATCGCAATTTCGTTATAATTCAAGTGATATTGGTTACGTATGCTAATAATACCTGACCTCAATTGCTTGCTTTTTGGTTGATTTGTTCAAATATCAGTTACGTCTATTTAAGTAGAATTCGTTTATTTGCTAATTATCATGTATTATGATTTTGATTGCCGTTGAACTTGGACGGAAATACTTGTTCATGATCAACCCTCGACACGCCCAAGCAGTCTCAAAACCAAGAGTAGTTAAACACTCTTTACAGAATAAACGCAGGCTCTAAGTGACGCCATGTCATTTCATAAGCCTACCTGTACTGTCTTTTCAAAAGGAGTTACGACAATCTAAGCACACATTTATTCCCGGCAGGCTTTCTTTAAATAAAGATGTAGATCAATATCGTCATGTAACATTTTATTTGACAAACATTGTGATAACAGAAGGAAGCGTTTCATTGCATAGAACGACTCCCCCCCCCCCCCCCCCCCCCCAACACACACACACACTTATCATTTTCATTGCATAATCCCTACATTTCTGCGTTATACGATAGCATTAGTTCAGTTTAGGAATCAAAGGTTTCCGTTAGAAAAAAATACAGTACGATTTTTTTCTTTTATGTTTCGCAGTTTGTATTTTCCTTTTGAGAGAGAGAGAGAGAGAGAGAGAGAGAGAGAGAGAGGCGGTGGAGGGAACGTGGAACGTGAGAGAGAAGGGGTGCGTGAGAGCAGCGGGGGGCATTGGGTGAGTGCTATGGAGTTTAGGGTTCTTTCTTTTTCTACATCTGCACAAAGCTCACACTCAAATATGGCAGAATGCATCACAGAATAGAAACAAAGCATTAACAAGCAAAAACGAAGCGAAAGAAAAGCGATTCCTCCCATTTTTTGATTAGGCATCGTGTTTTGTACAAGATTCAGGAGACATTAGTCGTTGTGAAAAAGAAGAATAGGAAAACACACACACACACACACACACACACACACACACACACACACACACACACACACACACATATATGCTCGTGCGCACACACACGCACGCTCGCATGCATGCACGCACGCACGTTTGCTCACCCACATCATCATTCGTTCTTCGTTATGACAGGTCCCGGTCTTCTACAAAAAAAAGGTTCGAGGCCACACGTAAGTGGTGTTTGTACAAAGCATTGAGACCCCACGAGGCCTTTTTCTGTCAATATTAGCCCAGTGCTTTTCCCTGTGGGGCTGGACCTGCACGTCTGGAGTGGACCAAAGGGGAAATACTCCGCTGTGCCCGGGAAATGTTCCAGTTTTTTTTCCTGTTATGCCTTAAATCAATAATCTTCTTAACGGATATTTTACTTACGACATGCCGGCGGTTCTGTGATTAAATGCATGGTTAGCAGGGCACTTAGTTGCTCTCAGTTTAGTCGTAATTGTACGGAGCTGATGTGCGTAGTATTGGCTTAATGGATGTCGAAAAAGAATTTTGCGCAAACTGAACATGCACGAGCGGGCTATAGTGCAAGCACACTTCTGTCTTCTGCTGTTATCCTGTTAATTGTCTGACAGTACTGACAAAAACCTAGGAGAAAAGCTCACACTTTTGTTGAAAAATCTTAGATTTCACAGCAGAACTATGTAGGAATCCGCTGTCAATTTGTTTTATTGCTATTGCATGTTTTTGTTTTTGTTTTCTTACATTACTTTTGACATTGCAGGCTGTAGAGAATTACAGACGCACGCGCACAAATTCTCTACCATCCACCTAGTTTTGATAAAATGTTAATGCTGAACATGAAAAAGGAATTTGTCTGAAAGATGTTAAGAGAGGTTTACACGCTCAGATGTATTTACAATTATTTGGCCATTTATTACGAAGTAAACATTTAAACAGCTCAAAGATCAGAGCTTCGCCTTTTGTGATATTTCTGCCTCTTCAGTGTTCTGTATTTCTCTGCCTGTGCGTCTGCCTGTCTGTCTGAACTAAAAGATGTTTAACTGATACTGTACGCTATTTTTTTCAACCCAGTATC
>JADBJO010001867.1:222500-232500 GCA_016801955.1 Conus betulinus
TTTTCCTTCCGAACGGATAACGATAACATTTTATTCTCACGAAAGCACAATTACTTCAGTGTCTGTGTGTGTGTGTGTGTGTGTGTGTGGTGTTAAAAAAGTCGACGAAACGCGTGACATGAATGGCTTAAAGCAATGAATGTGACACTGAGCCAATGGAACAAACGGATTCAACGGTCATTTGATCCAACAAAATCAAGCGAACCAGCAAAGCGTGACCACTGAGCCACGGAATCAATCGTATCAACAGTCATTTGAGCCGATGAAACCAAGCAAACCAACCAACACAAACCGTTTTCACATCGGATTACCGAATTTTAAACCAAAACAGCAATCCAGCAACAGCCACGGTCTGCGGGTCAGCTCTGATTTTTCCCAGTCAGGTCAGATTTGGATTCTTTTTCCCCCCTTAAATGGACAATCTGTGTTCAGCAATTACAGAGACGGGATTTTTTTTTTTTTTCAAACGCGCGCCTCCTCGGTGGTCTTTCGTGTTTCTTTTCAGGGTAATAGGCTGCGGAAATGCGAAGAGGAAAGGGAGGGGGTGGGTATGGAGGTTACGGAAAACAGACAAATGAAAACAATCAGTTGTTGTTCCACGCAGACATGAAATATTCCGCTTCTGCCGAATTTGTTGTTGATGTTGACTGCTTCGATTTCTTTTCCCCGACAATTTTGCTCCCTCCTAAGTCGTGGAGGTGTGGAAGACAAGCTTTATTTTTTCTGCGGCCGCGCGCGTACGTCTTCTGTGTGTGTGTGTGTGTGTGTGTGTGTGTGGGGGGGGGGGGGGGTTGAGGGTTGGAGGACGTGGGTTTGAACTGTCACTATGTATTTTGATGCCCCCCCCCCCCCCCCCCCCTCCTACCTTACTTTCCACTGTCCCTTTCCTAAGTTCTCCGCCTTCCCCTCACCTCTGTCCTCGTTCTTCTTACACGCACTCCCAGCTAGCCCCCCTTTACAGCGACCCCACCCAACGGTCGTCAGTTTTTTTTTTTTCTTTTAAACCGGTGTCAGGTGGTTATTTTCGGCCTGTCACCTTTTGTTTTAATCTCCCCTACCCGCCCCCCCTCCACTCCCCTTTCCGCCTCCATCCCTTCCTCCTCACTATAACCCTCTCACTCAACGTCCCCCTCCTATCCCCATCGTAATTCCACCACCTCCTGGCCTGTCACGTCATTCCAATCCATTGCGTCACCGGAGGACTGGTTGCGTCACCATGGCACTTGTTACGTCGGCCGATTTGTCACGCTGGATAGATTGGGTCAGGCTGAGGGAGGGGGGCTGACATGCAATATTAAGCATGACACAAAGTGCTCAATATCACTTCCATTAAGTTGTCCGATGGAGCTAATTATCCTGGAAACCAATATCCTCTCTTGAACAGGCGATCATTATGTGAGCACCTATTTCAGCGTTTTTCTGTCAATCAAAAATTGTTTATTTTTTTCGTACTATGTGCGATCGAGATAGAAGCAAGGATCAACACAGACACACACGCATGCACACACGCACGTATGCATGCACGCGCGCGCGCGCGAGCGCGCGCGCACTCTCTCACACACACACACACACACACACACACACACACACACACACACACACACACACACACACACACACCACGACTTGCTTCGGCGCGCGCGCGTGCGTGACTGTGTCTGCTTGTACGCGCGCGTGAGCATGTAGGGCATTGACGGATCTATTCCTTTTCGTAATTACCGAACTGCTAAGTGACCGCCTGGTCCCTAATTCAATCAAGCATAACTGATCTGCAGGGATTAAATGATATCATAACCAAAATCTCTGCACGAACTTTCGCGTGGACAAAAACTGTTTCCAATATGTTAAGGCACGCAAAAAAATGATTCCACTGTTCAAAGCAGGTGATCTTTCGAATCCGAGAAACTGCATCTCATCAGAACTGTCAAACCCCCAGAGAAGCACGTTACAGAAACACGTAACTATTCCACCGGTCACCATGGATTCCCAACCTACCGCTCCCTCCCGCCCCCCCCCCCCCCCCCCCCACACACACACACACACACACACTCCCCCGCGTTTTTTACCCCCCCCCCCCCCACACACACACACACACACACCACACACTCTCCCGCGTTTTTAACCTTCTTTTTTGCTTTCTGGAAGTATTTTCGTCAATGCTTTAATAACTGCTTATCACGTAATTTTGAGCTATGTGGGAATTAGAAATGTCTGTCTTTCTGTTTTACTTGGGTCTTACTTCCGGAAGGTAGGGGGGGGGGGGGGGGGGGGGGGGGCAAATATTGGAGTAAGTGGGATGGATCGGATGGAGAGGGGGATGTGATTCGTGCATCGATTGATTGATTGCCAATTTATTTGCACGCTTTCCCTCTCGTTTCTTTCATATCTTTTCTTTTTCTTTTTTTAACCTGTCTGTTTTTAACTAGGCCTATGCATGCATATGTTTACTCCCACCTTTTTCCTGATGGCTGGATGGAAAAAGCTTTATAAATGTTTATCCAACAATCTTTAAATAAACTCTCTCTCTGTCTGTCTGTCTGTCTGTCTCTCTCTCTCTCTCTCTCTCTCTCTCTCTCTCTCTCTCCCCCCCCCCCCCCCCCCCCCCAATACTGCCGTCGTGGTCCATTACTGCATTTTGCTCGAGGAGTACAGTTAAAATTACTGCTGAAAGTTCAGTAACTGTAACGATGGACTGTTAGTTCTCATATTCCATGTCAGAACGTTATTGTCAAATATTTCAAATGTATGTTTATGACTAATACAAACTATGGGCTTGAATAGTGAACAGTTCCTGTAAAAAAATCGGTCAGTATTTTACATAAGTTGGGACTATTGAAACGTCCATGGAAGGAACATATAAACGCATCAACCCTTCAAACACCTTGACGAAACAAAACCAGCCAACCAAACAAAGAACAACAAAACCAAGAAATAAGCAAACGAAAAACAAATATTTATACACACAAAGACGAAGTTATTAACTTCCCAGGGTTCTCTCTATGTAACAAACGAAGCCAATACTTTTAACTACAGACAATACACACACTGGATGGAATTTGGTTTGCTTCATTTAAACAAGCCCTCGACAAGTATAATTATCTTAAATCAATTTTTTAAAATAGCAGAAATATAAACTGATTCACAATGGGCGACATCCATACATATTTCACTCGTGTATTTCAGAGGCACGCTAAACGCGTGATTGTACGAACGTTTGACATCACACACGTAATGAATGATTGAAATGAAAACTATTGAGAAGATGCAAATTTTTCATAGTACAAAGCTAACTGTTTTTGCTGTACTTGCAATGCCTTCGTGTGCACCAAGTAAACCCAAATGTGTGAGAGAGAAAAGAAACCTCTATGCATACAACATAGCATACTAGTTATCCTTCCCTTACACCTGTATAACTACCATTTTGAAATTTTCTGTTGGTAAACTGATTCAAATGAACTAGTTACTGGGTACGTTTAGCTGCATTATCTATTACAGTTCCGAAACTAATTCTGACACCAGAATGACATCGTCGGCTAAGATGAAACAAACCTTCAGAAGCATTTAGCGATAGTAAAGAACCATTTTTCTTACTAATTACGTGTTTTGGTAACTCACTAATAAAACAAAGACATCAAGAG
This sequence comes from Conus betulinus, assembly GCA_016801955.1. Lineage (NCBI taxonomy): Eukaryota > Metazoa > Mollusca > Gastropoda > Neogastropoda > Conidae > Conus > Conus betulinus. The sequence continues at coordinate 226,139 of JADBJO010001867.1, forward strand.
AGGATTGTGTATATTTCCTCTTTATACTGGGGTGATGGATTGTTTAGATTTCTCAACGAATTCTTGGTCTTACTAGTTACACATGGTCCTAAGATACATTTTTTGTAATGCTGTTTTCAATTAAATGAATAACACCAGGTTTCTTACTTGAATCAAAAGCGTTTTCGGAATCAAAGAAAACAACACGAATTTGTTGTTGTAGCAAAGCTACTTCTTTAGAAGTGCAAATGAGGTAAACGTGTTCCCAAGTTGGATCTTTTTTCTGTTAGATGCCCTTTTCTTCTTACAATTATATCATAATCATTCAAAGAGAGAGAGAGAGAGAGAGAGAGAGAGAGAGAGAGGCGCGTTAATTCCCATACCAATCTAGACATACGTGATGTTTGTGTGCAACAAAAAGAACCTGAATATTTACTCTCACAATTTGACATGGTGGTGCCATTCTTCGGGACAACAAATACCATTGCCCGTGACCACACAACAAGGCAGCAAGCGATCGAACGACCTCGGACACACAATACCGCCCGTATAGAAAAAGAAGAAAGGGAACAGGAGAAGAGGAATTCACAGCCAACTCGTTGACGGTAGGAAGGGCGGGATTGTGTGCATGAATGTGGCTGCTTGGCAAACTTGGGTTCGTCTGTGGCCGTTGTATTGGAGAGGAGAGAGAAGGGAGACGCTTTTACCTGTTTTAATATATCTTACCTATCAAGTGCACTGATCGCCAGGCGATCGGCACTCGGCTGATTCGATTAGATCGGATTGTATTATGGAGGAAATCTCTCTCTCTCTCTCTCTCTCTCTCTCTCTCTCTCTCTCTCTCTCTCTCTCTCTCTCTACTTCCCTTCTCCCCCCTCTCTCTATCTGTTCCTCCCCTCCCCTTCTCTCACCCTGTCTCTCCGTCTCTCTCCCTTTCTCCCCCTCCACCTGCGTTTCTGTCTTGCTCCATGTTTTTCTCTGCCCCCCCCCCCCTCTCTCTCTCTCTCTGTCATGTATGACGTGCAATTGTTTACACTGGTTAAAGCAGTAATACCTACTCAAAAGGTTCATTTGTATGCACTCAAGAAATAACTGGGCGTTCCTAAGAAAACCTCAAATTAGTGAGTTTTTATGGAGAAACGGGGTGTCACCGTATTTATGTTGAGCCAGAAGTGTTGATGTATTAGGTATCAAAGGAAACATTATGTATGGACAAAGTAAGGTTACCGGTAAAAGCTTGTAGGATGTTATTAAATCTAGATCAACGATGAACAGTTGTGAAATGTTACATCAAAACTGATTTGGTTTGGTGTGGCAATATCAGGGAGTGCAGGACGTAAAGGGACTTTTGAATTAACGTTGTCCAAAATTGATAATCCGCGAATATTTCAAAGCACAGTCACGTCTGTTCCGTGCCACACTGCCACCTCGATTGATCAATTTGAGGACTCTGTTTTCATATCTGTATAGTTTTTAAATGACGTACAGATTTGACTTCAGAATCTGAAGAATCTGGCTCAACTGAACAAACACGTCACTGACTTATGGGGGAAAATGTCAGAATTTTGGTATTTGTTTCTTTTTCGTTTTGTTTGGTTTTGCATTGCTCATTATCGTATAATATTTCTGAATTCATCCCACTTTAAATGGGGCTATAGTCTGTATTAAATGAAGAAGTCTCTCTCTCTCTCTCTCTCTCTCTCTCTCTCTCTCTCTCTCTCTCTCTCTCTCTCTCTCTTCTTTCTTTCTCTCTCTCTCCTTCTCCACTCTTTTTTAAAACCCCTTTTTGTGTATTTTTCATCAGTGAGTTTTATGTCTGGTCGTCATCTTCATTTTTATGTGTTCTCTTTCAATTTTTATATCTCTTGGGTTCTCTTTCAAATTTTTTTATCTCTTGGGTTACGTTAGGTCAACAAGAATAAAAGAGCCACTGGAGCTTATATCATGTTCTCATAAATAATATGTTCCTTACTTTTCTATTTTTATGACCCTGTATGTATGTATGTAAGCGTGAGAGAGAGAGAGAGAGAGAGAGAGAGAGAGAGAGGGGGGGGGAGAGGAGGAAGGGAGATAGAGACAGTGTGTGTGTGTGTGTGTGTGTGTGTGTGTGTGTGTGTGTGTGTGTGTGTGTGTGTGTATGCGTGTGTGTGTGCGTGTGTTTGCGCGGTTGACATAATTTACATTTTCTCTAACATGTAATCTTGTCTGTCATACGGTCTATGGAACCAGAACATCACTAAAAGCACACGAACAGCGTTTCTACTGTCAGTAATTTGTGCAGCAAATACTCGGCAATGCGCATAAAACTTTGCTAATTTTCCTTCTTTGTTTGCTTTGAGAGATAGGGGAGAGAGAGAGAGAGAGAGAGAGAGAGAGAGAGAGAGAGAGAGAGAGAGAGAGAGAGAGAGAAGACAAAGACAAGACATGTTTTTTATTGTCATAGCATTACAGCCTTAAGACAAGGGGGTGAACATGAACAATTGTATGCACATAACAATATATATTACTGATTTCACACATGCATAAACATACACGCACACACAAACGCGCGCGCGCCACAAACAGCACCCACCCTCCCACCCACCCACCATCACACACACACACACACACACACACACACACACACACACACACACACACACACACACACACACACATTGATACAGGATCATCTTGAATAGTTTTTTTTTTTTCAGTTAAACGCTATCGCACATTAATTCTAACCTACTCTTTCTTTTCTTCATTGCCTGTGCTATAAATTCAGCGACAGATTTAATAACAGTTTCATTACTACTGGAAAGGATTTGTATAACTTTGTTCTGATCGGGAATGTTGGGGAAGGATTTCAGTATGGCACATTTTTTACGGATATCGTCATAAGTGGTACAGTAAAATAAAACATGAATTTCATTTTCGAATCCATTTCCACATGACGGGCAATTAATATCTGTTTGGTCCTTTCGAAACCACTGAATACAGTTTTTAAGGCCACAAACTCGGAGTCGAAATCTTGAGAAGCTGTCTCTATGCCACTTATTAGTAACACATGACAAATATTTTTCAGACTCAAAGACATTTTTGAAAGAATGAAACCATCTATATTTATCATTATCCTCCAACTCAGAATGCCAGTTCTGTTTAAAGCAGGAAATAATAAGAGTATCTTTCAACTCTCGAATAAAAGCAGATTCACACCCAACACCTTGACTCAGCCAAACTATGCCATACCCATTTTCCGTCAAAACTTTTTGTACTTTTGATGCCCAATTAAAGTGACCAGATTCATGCTGCCTTAACAGCATTTCATAAGCCTGTCTACATACTCTTGACATGGGCAGTGACACGAGTTTTAACCAGTATTTGATACACTTTATTGATGTCCTAAGATAAAGTGGGTATCTTCCGGTTTCCCCAAACACCAGATTGTTTGAAGGAGGGGGAGAGCAATGCGCATGAAAACTGCTGCTTTTTCCTTTTCTGCTCGTTTTGAGAAGGGCAGAGAGAGAGAGAGAGAGAGAGAGACAGAGAGAAAAGGGGGAGAAGAGAGAAAGGGGGAAGAAGAAGAAGAAGAAGAGAGAGAGAGAGAGAGAGAGAGTTTATTAAAACATGCCATCGACCCAATTGAAGGGTTAGCAGCACAAAACTAAATATATGAAGATGCGAAGAATGAGAGAGAGAGAGAGAGAGAGAGAGAGAGAGAGAGAGAGAGAGAGAGAGAGCAGCAAGGCAACAGAGACACACTATAATGTGACCCCGTGGAGCTGTGCATACTATGTTTAAAAGATTGAGTGCAGGATAATGTTCCATGCCCAATGAACGTGCACACTGTTTAAAAGATTAAGCACTGTATTGTGTGCTACGTTGAACAGGCGTGCATATCATGCTTTAAAAAGTCGAACGCTGAATTCTGGTGCACATGTACGTGTTTTTATTTGCTTACTTTTATCTTCGTTATTCGTGCTCCATTTGTTTACACTGCATTTTTTACGGTTTGTTGTTGCTGTTGTTGTTGTTGTTGTTGTTGGTGCAGTGAATAATAGAAATACTCATTTTTCTGTAAACTGTGAGTGATAAACCAAGCGGAACGGCCGGCGCTCTCAGCAGGCCTAGTTTTAGTACCTAGGGGATTCTAGTCGTCACGCTGTTGATTGTTATGCTATTAATTGATTTGGATTTTTGTGGACAGGTGTCAGTTGGTGTTTTGTCTGTTTATTGACATGACAGTTTTTCGTTTTTTGTTCGTAGCTATGTAACGGCCCTGCTTGGTCGCTGGGTTTAAGGAAAGCTGAGCCTGAAATTTGCTTATTCCATGGTCTTGTTAATATCCATTCGTTGTTCATTTGTTTTAATTCATATTTTCAGTTGTGGATGCTTTACTGTCAATGTCGCCGTTGCAGCCTGTGTAAGGGCAGACGCCTTAAAACACAGACTGACAGACAGACAGACAGACTGACAGACAGACAAACAGACACGTGTAACTACTCTAAAGATGGACTTAAAATTAGTTTTGAGTAGACTCTGTTTGCAAAATGAAAGTATAGTATACATAAAGCCACATTTTATCTGCTTGAAAATATTCCGATCTTGTTTTGTATATTTAAGAGATATTCCACGCACACTTAGCATATATAATAGAATACCCATGAGACATACTCATCGTGAGTATTCTTGTATTGTCACATTGTCGTGTGACCCATTGAGATAAGGATTTGAGTCTTTTTCTGCTTTCAGACCAATCCTGTATCATTAATCAGCTAAATGGGGGTTCGCCACTCCTCAGCCACAGCGCGCGCGCGCGCTCGCGCACGCACGCACGCACGCACGCACGCACGCGCACGCACGCACACACACACACACATACACACTCACACGCACACACACTCACACGCACACACACACACACACACACACACACACACACACACACACAAGAAGACTTTATACAAACAGTCGCGTGATAAACTGTGAAAAACAATGTTAGCGACATGACCGAAGATTTGTTTTCCTTTATCCCACCCCCCTTCCGTAAACCTTCCTTACCCTCTACAAACGACATCGCTGGCTCAAAACATGTTGGTACAGATTCGGAGAGGTGTAGGAAAGCAAAGATGCAGGAGTTAACAGAGAGAAGAGGAACGACGCGCGCCGAGATGAGTGAGAAAGGAAAGAAGGGACGGAAGTATTGAAAACACACGACCCACGGAAGGTTCTGGAGAACAAATATAACAAACAAAAAACACCACATCGCGCGCGACTCCTTAACACCGCCCACAGAGTTCGTGCCACAGGAGCTCAAACAACGCTCGGAATTGGAATGCAGTTTTGCCCCCTTCCATTCCCGCCCCCACCTTCTTTCCTTACCTTTCCCGCTACCACAGGACTGGACACGGATCGCGGGGTCGAACAGCACTAGAGGCCAACAAGCCGGAACGAAAAGGGGTCCCCGGTTCCCACCGAACGAACAATGAGCACAAACCAAGAGTCCTTAAGGCTGACCACTAGCCCAGTATACAACATGGGAAAGGAGGGGGCGCGAATGGATATCAACCCAAACCCCACAACAAAAAGAGGAGAGAAAGGAGATTCAAACCCCAGAGCAAAAGGTCGATTCTACCCAGGGCTGTAGGAAATGAAACATGTCTGTCGCTCTCGGCATATATAAATGGCTGAAAACGGGCCCTTTATCAAAATCAATGAGTGCCCGAAATCACATGCGAGATGAAAAATTTTTGCATTATTCTCCGCACTTATTTGTGAAAGAAACGAAGATAAATATCAATATGGTTCTGTGTAATGTATTTTTTTCCATTGATCTAATTTGATGTAAAGATTCCCTTGATTACTCATTGTGTTTAACCAAAATGATATGTAAACACTATTCTTCAACGTTTAACAAGAATAAAATATACGCCCTTTGTGCGTAGAAAATGCGTACGTCGCGACGATGTACACATTATCTAAATATTTGCATTTCAAAACTTTTTGAAAACCAAAACTATTGCTAATGTGCTAACGCAGTAGCATTGAAAAGATACTAAAATCACCCTGATGTGCAAATAATGATGTTGGAAACTTTTCACAATCGGCATACGTGCAGTTTGCTACAGATCTTGTTGTGCCATACGTGTTACGTGACAAAGGTAACGCTCTATGAAATCCGCACTCAGGAGACAAGACGGTCCGTGAAATTTCAAGACCCCTTTGTCGTTTTGGACATTTTTCCCTCCGCAAACCACTACTATGCGTGTCCGAGCGATTTCAGAATGCACCCACCTTTGAGTTCGTGATGAAGCTGGGGTTTCGGAACAGTCTGAATTTGAGTTTCATGAACCATTTCGACGCATTGCATTTGATTGCACTTTCCTTTGTGCTCCTCTTCAAGG
>JADBJO010001867.1:252500-255000 GCA_016801955.1 Conus betulinus
GCATGGTTACAAAATATGTTCTTGTTCTTCTTCCTGTACACATAGGTTAACACACATGATTATGTATAGAAATTAATAAAATAAGGAGCGAAACTGTTGATGTTTTTCAGCCAAGGTTACTGAACCTTGCAGAGGGGCATCAGCTGTTCCGCTTGATGTTCTACTTCCAGATTATCTCATACCCCCCTCCTCAGCACGGCAAAAATAAAAACAGAAAAAACAAAAGGTGCGCGCACACACACACACACACACACACACACACACACACACACACACACACACACACACACACACACACACACACACACACACACACACGCTTGAGCCAAACCATGTTACTATTTCTAGTGTGAGGGAAAGCAGTTTCCTTTCTGACCTCCCTTTTTGACCTTTACACGCATCATTTATCTTATTTGTGTCGGAAATGAAGTGGATATTAGCTGAAAGAAGTCGAATCAGAGAGAAGGTTGTTTAAAGTATGTAATGGGCACAGCGAATCGCCGAATTCTGTAAGCTGACTCGCGATTGGTTTATGACGCCAACGAAGTACACGTGCTGGCGCATGAACAGTTTGGTTGACTGTGATGGCACTGTCTTAAAGTTTTGAAACGGAATGGATAAGCGAGTGGGAAAAAACTAGACAGGAATGCATTGGAAAAAAAGAAGAAGAAACCCAACAAATATCAAAAGGAATGCTTAAAAAAAAAATAACAAACGATCATTCGAACGAATGCTTAGAGATTATAATGAAATATTCATTACGCGAAAAAGAAAGGGAAGAACTGAAGATTCAATACGAAAAAATCGAACAAAGGGGAAAATAAGACAAAAGGCCGTGGATCGATGAAATAAAGGAACGTCTTTATTCCCCAGCAGAGCAGTGAAAACGCACTTCTAGTGTCTCACATCGATTCCTCTGTAACAAAGAATCATCAAAACAAACCATGCCTAAAGAACTGTCCGTTCTGACAAATCATCGAGCCAGTGCTGCCATGGCAACCGAAAGAATATCTGCTTTGCCGGTGAAGTGATCTGAAATGCGCCCTCTCTGCATGTTTACCCCCAAGATGAAATTCTCGATAATCTGATGTTCTTACAAAATCGCAAGACTGACATGCACCATGATTAAGCCATTTCCCATGCTGAGGACTCTTGCACACCCCTCCCGGGGGAGGGGGGGGGGGGGGGGGCATGTTAGCTCAGTTCAAAATCATGTCTGGGAGGAAACTCAATTGAATAATTTCAGGGATATTTGAGACCCCCTCCATCCCGCCCCCTCCCACACGCACACATCTAATCTGTGTCACTAGCACTTGTCATTAATAGGTGTGAAATAAATCTTAAAAACGGAACAACGTCTTAAAATATTTTCACTCTTGATGACTTTCCAAAATAATTCCGTTTTTTTTGTTTGTTTTGTTTTGTTTTGTTTTTAGGGGGATGATGGTAGAGTCAGTTTAACTGTTGAAACTGTTTCTCGGTATATTTTCGTTCAGAGTCAGAAACATTTCAGAACAGGCATGGAACAGTTTAGGGTCTGCGTACAAGAAGAGCCCTGGTAACTTATGTTGTTCAATCTAAGTTGTTATACGCCAGAATAATGACCGGGTGTACAACGTTAGACAGTCACATCGTGCGTGCATAAGCATGTCAAGTACTGGAGCAGTCACCATTTCCGCATCTGGCATACAAACAAAATGCAGTCACTCCTTTACCCCCCACCCCCCCACAAAAAAGAAACCAGACAGAACGCCTCATTAAATTCGTCGTTGACAAATAGCTCGTCGTTCATAAGACAAAAAGCTGTTAAGCATGGCATGACTGATAACTCGAGAGCTGTCATGAGAGGAGGTTGACAGAAGCTCGAGTTCCAACGCTCATCCCTCCGCACCGCCACTTCTACCCCCTTTCCCCTCACACGTGCATACAGACACAGACAGATAGACAGACAGACACACACACGCTCACTCATGCACACACACACACACACACACACACACACACACACACACACACACACACACACACACACACACACACACACACTTTGTGGATGAGCAATCCTAAATGATGAACTCCTCCTCCTCTCCTCCTCCTCCTCTCTCCTACTACTACAACAAGATGTGAACAACAACAACAACAACAACAATAACACTACTACTACTACTACTACTACTACTACTACTACTACTACTACTACATACGCGCTAATGCCCGCGCGTTTTTCCTCTTTCCCCCTCTCTTCCATCCCCACCAATGGCCATTTCTGTTGCCCATCTCAACCGCCGTATGGTGGTGTTGGTGGTGTCATTGTAGAACCCCCCCCCCTTCCCCCATCCCCCCTCACGTCAGTCATGTCACTTTCGATGACCGTGGACGTTAAACCTAAATGGATTTAACTTGCCAACCGATCAGCCCAAGTAAACGGGTTTCCAGTAAGCATGCACTTGTGTCCACAGGCAAAATATCGACAATACACCAGGATTGCACATCCACAAAG
>JADBJO010001867.1:267500-270000 GCA_016801955.1 Conus betulinus
AGATATATTTACTGATGTTATTTCACGTGCTCCTTCGCTCTTTCCCAAAAATCGTGCGTCCTAACCCCTTCACCCCTCTCTTCCCGACTAAGCTATTGACTAGGCTTTCTTGAACTCTCACCCCCTAAAAAGTTATTATCCTTGCTTCCTGAACTCTTACCCAGTAAATTACTTCGTTCCTAAAGGTCTCCCAAATAGAATTACTAACGTTGCTACTTAAACTAACCCTAGAAGAATCACATTGTGTCATAAAAGAATAACTAATTTTATTAGAATAACTCATTTTGATTCCGAATTCTCCCCCAAGAGAATTACTTTGTTTCTTGAAGCCTATCCCACATAGAATTACTATCTTCGTTTCCTCGGCTCTCCTCAATAGAAATACTTTGTTTCTGTGAGCCCTCCCAATGGAATTACTTTGTTTTCAATTTTGCTTCCCGAACTATCTCCCAGTAGAATTATTTTGTTTACTAAACCCTGTCCTAGTAGAATTATTGCTTTGATTTTTCTTGAAACTCTCCCGCTCCCCTCCACCGTCCAGAACTACTTGATGTATCTCCCAGTAGTACTAATAATTTCTTTTGCACATTTTGCTTCATGAACTCTCTACCAATAGAATTTCGCTACTTGAACTAATTATGCTTAGGAACCCCACTTTAAGTGAGTTGGTAACTTCACTTTCCGAACTGTGCCCTAAACACGGAATGACCGACGTGACTCCCTGGCATATCCGCCAAAAGAATGACTGATTTCGTTTCATGAAACTTTCCCCGTTTACAGAAGAACTAACTTTAACCCCCGAACTCTCCTCAGTAGTATAATTCACCTCTTCGTCAGCAGTATAACTATGTTTGCTTTTGAACTCTCCGCCAATAGAATTGCTAACTTTGCTGTCCGAAAGCTTCCACAGCAGAACTGTTGCTTTTCTTACTTGAACTCCTCTCCAATAAGTTACCAACTTTCGTTTCCTGAACTCCCACACGCCAACAAAATCATTAATTATTCTGTCTGATCTCTACTCGAACATAATCATTAGCTTCGATTAGTTAACTTATCACCAGCAGAACTACTGTCCTTGCTTCCTAGACGAAATATTTATAGAATTATTATCTTCTGTTCTGGAACCAGTCCATGATGGAATAACTAACTTTGCTTTCTGAACTAGAATTACTGCCTTTGTTTCTTGAAATCTCTGCCAGTAGAACTACTAAAATCGTTCCCTAACTGTTGGTTTCCCAGTCTGAAGTTTAACAACACAACATCAACAACAACAACAACAGCAACAAATCCATCGAATCCAACGCTAGTGTGAACGCTTCGTTTTAGTGCTAGATTTCTATGGGCAATTACCAGGACATACAAGAGTGAAGGGCTGGATTGAAATGCCAATTCCTATCCCATAATTCTGCTGTTGGTGATTGATCCACACAGCTTGTATCGAGCTTTTCCGACTTGCTTTATGACGGGGGTATGCTTTTATTGCAATCGTCGTGAACCGGTGGCTTGTGTCGCTTTCTCAACGGTCATGTAAGTACCGTCAAGGGTCCGATTATGACCACGACCGTTTCATTCATCATTTATAGTTCTATGGATCTTTCGAGTCGGTTCTCTGGGAAATAGCCGGCCTGCTACGCACATTCATTTTACCATACGAAGGTGAAAAGTATCAATCGTTGAAACAGCTGCGGTAAGCGAGCGAGCAAATAGGGAAGCGTGCACACACACACGCGGGTGTGTGTGTGGATGGGAGGGTGAGAGTATGTAAGGATGCTTGCATGCGTGCAGACATTCAATATTTCTGTTCACATTTATGTATTCTGATTGCAACGATACTTACAGCTGTTTGTAGCGCTGCCGCAAGCTCTCCTCTCCCCTCTTTATAATGTTTCATAAGCTAGTGACTTCCCTTTTCAATCCTCTCTCTGACACTTTCTTGGTGTATTTTTAGTCTTCCCTTACTGTTTAAAGCAAGTAAAATTATGACAAATGAGGACTGACATTTTTCGAGACAAATAGGTAATAATTTTGAGACAAATAGGTCGGATTTATGTTTTGCATCTTATAATTCCTTCTCGTTATTTGTTCTTGATGGAATGATAATTTTGTTCAACAGCATGAGTTTTCTATCAGTTATTTCTTTTGTGCACTCAAAAAATCATTAATGTCATAAAAAGACTGAAGACAACTTGCGCCACCATTTGGAATGAATTTCAGTTTGTTAAACGCAGATAAGAGAATGCTGACATTGAGAGAGAGAGAGAGAGAGAGAGAGAGAGATGAACACTAATATTTCACTGAGTGCTGGGCACTCCGCTCATTTACAATGGATCAGGGAAAGGGGGGGCGGCATTCAAATCTGAGCTGACATGGAAAAAATTACTGACATGAAAGGAAAAAAAAGCCACTAGCAATTGATAGTCTTCGTAGCAAAGAATTTATATCTAGGCAGAAAACATGTACAGCCACTGCAAGAAAAGCCTGCCACAATCATTTTCCAGAA
>JADBJO010001867.1:280000-282500 GCA_016801955.1 Conus betulinus
AAACTCGGATGACCCTGTCGCTGTCTCAGCACAGAAGTCCACAGGGAGCGATCCCTGTCAGGTCTGAATGAAGCAAAGCGCCGGAGGAGACACTGCGTCAGTCGCTGAGTCACTCTTGTATTGTTCATTTCAGCCGGTTCTGATCCCGCATACGCAAGTTACTCCCCCACCTAGTAAAGTCCTCCGCCCGTCTTTCACTCCGATGAAGACAATAATTAATTGCTGGATCACGGAGCTAGCGTGATTAAGCGACCCCTCTCCTGTCGGTATAGTTTGTTCCTTTTCCATAGAAAAAATTAAGAAAAAAAAGCCTGTTGGCTGGATCTGAATAAAATTTTATTGAAATTTTGTATGATCAGGACAAACAAACGATGACAGCTTGTGGTCTTTTCGCGTTTGAAAGGGACGAATTACGCGATAATTTGTACTCATTTCTTGTAGTGGTCTTGATGCGCAAGGGTTGCGTCCCTCTATAACATTGTCGGCCTTAACAGCAAGCAGATCCATTGTGCACTTTTTTTTTTTTTTTTTTTTTTTTTTTTTTTGTGCAGTGTCACACATGCCTGTCTTTATTGGTAGCTTTTAAGGAGAGTGACTGTGACGGCAGTTCCTTTCCTCTCTACCTTTTATCTCACTTTTTGCGCTCTATAACTGTATATAATTTTTTTTCTTTTCTTTTTTCTTTTTTTTTTTTGTCACTGTCTTTTCACATATGGCACAGATATGTACATCAAAGTTTCATGTGGTTCTATAATACGGTCCCGCGCGCGCGCGCGCGCGCGCGCGCGCACTCACACAACACACACACACACACACACACTGTTATAAGGTTTCACGCGCGCGCGCGCGCGCACACACACACACACACACACACACACACACACACACACACACACACACACACACACACACACACACACACACACACTTCTTTAAAATACCATCTAGGTGGACAATACTGTGTGAAAATTGCACCACAGAGTCTCCTGCAGTCTAGGCTGTCACATACGTACGGTTCATTGAAAGGTGGCCAAGCGGATAATACACTCACCTAGGAAATGAGAGAATTCGTGGTCCGTGGTTTGAGGCTGGTATGGCGATATCTTTATCTCCCCCTTTTCCACCAGACCTTTAGCGGTGACATAAGTGCTAGTCTGTCGCATGAGACGATAAACCGGAATACATGAGCAAAGCGCTCGTTTAAGAATGTAAGGCAACGAAGAAACTGTCCATAGTGAAATTCTTTCAGTAAACTGACTTTGGTAGGTAAATTGAAAAAAAGCAGTTACAGTTTTTAAAAGAAACATAGCTGTTTGCTGTATTATGGCTAAGCCCTGTCCCCACAGTCAGCAACTCGAATTTTACTCCTAGAAACGTGCAGTGGTGTAAAAGTTATACAGTTCAAGACGTTGGTGCCTAAACGAAACCCTGCCCTGGTACCCGGAACAAAGACGTGCAACATGACTCGTGTCACTGTAGACGGTGATAGATCTGGTTACAGGGTAAAAGGGGTGCACTGAGAATGATTCCCTGTTATATGACATTGTCGTCGTAGGCTTTTCGGCAGACTGAGCTATGGGCTGAGGTTTATGTGGGTGGTTTGTAGAAAAGGCAGATCCTGTTTCACGAGATGTGGTCGTCACTTCTCGTCCATAAATTGATGACAGCTTTGAATTCCCACCTCTGTCTCTATAGACCAAGCCCCCCCCCCCCCCCCCCACCCCTATATCCATCCACCCGCTTCTCGTCTCCCCTCCTACCTGTCGCCATTTGTTTCTTAAGATCCACTGTTATCGTAGGAATCTATGCTTGATCAAGAATCTTTTATTTTTCATTGAAAATCTCTGAGTCCCTTGCCTTTAACATCATTATATACGTCTGTCCATGACAAAGTGCTTCGGAAGTTTTTTTGAGCGAATACGAAATAAGAGCGTCATGGTGATCCGTAATGGTCAGTTGCTTCAACCCTCGGCGCACCAGACCATGTCGATTCTGAGCGGAAGATTCACAGTGCTACTTTATTTCACGTCATGGTTCACCGCATTCTGTTGAATGCAGGAATGCTCTCCCTTGTATTGACACTTTTTCCCAATTCTTTCTTTTCTTTCTTTCTTTCTTTTTTTTCTTTTTTTTTTTTTTTTTTTCTTTCTTTTTTTTTTTTTTCTTTCTTTCTTTCTTTTTTTTTTTTTTTTAGCTCTCCGGTTCGCTTTCATTTTCCTTCATTTATCAAGCACTTTCGGTAATCGAACTGGAGAACATGAGAGAGCCCAGTAGCTCAGAGTTCATTTCGCGCTTGTATTGTCTACCATATAGAACTATCAGCATGGTTAAAGATGGTGTTCGTTATGGACATATTGTGCGCTTTGTGATATTGATCAATACGTTTGGCTTGACACTGAGCGTAACTGGGGAAGTGTAGGCCTATACGATAATCGTGCATTAAATGTGTGTGTGTGTGTGTGTGTGTGTGTGTGTGTGTGTGTGTGTGTGTGTGTGTGTG
>JADBJO010001867.1:287500-305000 GCA_016801955.1 Conus betulinus
CTCTCCCGTCCCCCTTCACCGGACCCAGACGACAAAGAAAGGTATGGCGTACCAGAAACAAGACAGAACCGAAATTTTATGATCAATTTTATCATCATCATCATCATCTCATCATCATCATCATCAACATCATGGTCTTCGTCGTCGTCGTCGTCGTCGTTGTCGTCGTCCTCGTCATTGTCATCATCATCATCATTATCGTCGTTGTCATCCACGTCGTCGTCGTCGTCGTCATCAGTATAATCATCGTCTTCATCATCATCCTGCTCGTCGTATCCACGTCATGTCGCAGGTTGCCCCAAACAGGTGACCACGTTTACATTTTCATTGCTATAACTGTCGTCGTTATCGTCGTCATTTTGTCATCGTTGCCATTAGCATTATCGTTATCCTTATGCGATCATCGTCGTCAGCATCACCGTCACGATAGCCATCATTGCCATCATCATCATCATCATTCTTTTATAACGGGCCGAATGGAAGTCTTAACAGGACTTTGGCGATCGTACCCATCTTTCACTGGGAAATTGCACAGTGATCAGTAGTCTTTTGTTTCTTCTTTAATACTAAACAACCTGAATGTAACATTATCATTACAAATGTGTGTGTGTGTGGGGGGGGGGGGGGGGGGAGAGAGAGAGAGAGTCGGTCGCGCGCGCGCGCGCGCGCGTGGCGGGGGGGGGGGAAAGAGAGAGAGGTCGCACGCGCGCGCGTGCGTGTGTGTGTGTGTGTGTGTGTGTGTGTGTGTGTGTGTGTGAGAGAGAGAGAGAGAGAGAGAGAGAGAGAGAGAGAGAGAGAGAGAGAGAGAGCCGTATTATGCTGAAATGTTTGCAAATAAATTCGCATTTTCAAGGTTTTAAACATTGGGGAATCTCAAGCAGAGGCGGGAAAGTCGGAAATCGTTTACATTTCAACAGTCAGCGAAACTTACGAAATATATGAAAGTGATAACTGTGCGAGGAGGAAAGAAGGACAATAAATACAGGCGAAAAATGGGCAGTGTTCGCAGTTGAACATCTTCAGCATGGTTTAACGGTTTTGACAGCTGAAGGCGAGTCTGAGTCTTTACCCATTACGCACTGGTGCAGTGACGATGCGTTTGAATTAGAAAATTAAAGATTATGACAAAGGAATGCAGTTAATAGTAATAGGCTTGTGAAAATGATAAAAGAAATCTTCTTTTTTTTTTGTCAATGAAAGTTTGGAAAAACATTTTTGGAGTCTGAAAATGACAGTTCAGTTCTGTACAATTTGGTGTGTGTGTGTGTGTGTGTGTGTGTGTGTGTGTGTGTGTGTGTGTGTGTGTGTGTGTGTGTGTGTGTGTGTGTGTGTGTGTGTGTGTGTGTGTGTGTGTGTGTGTGTGCGTGCGTGCGTGCGTGCGTGCGTGCATTAGAAGGGGTATTGAGGGAAGGGAAGAAGAACTGTGCATCATTACATACCACGCATGTCTTTGTCCGTGGATGTGTACGTGTGTATTCATGCGTTTGTGTGTGTGTGTGTGCGCGTTCAGGTATTACAACCTGATGGAGAACGCTATCTCCTCAGAAATGGTGGGCCCCATCACCCAGGACACTCTGGCTGGCATGTATGCCTTCGTGCCATCAGACCTCAGATTAAAATTCAGCCAAGCATCCGCAGAATTCCTGGATGTAAGTATGAGGGGGGTTCCATAGTTCTGTGACGATTTCAGGATGACAGCACGACGAAATGTCATAGCTCATCATCGATTTCAGAGTGGAAGCATGGCGAAATTTCGTGATCTTTCTGATGAAAGCATAGGACGTTTTGTAGTTCATGGAATACTTCAGGATCAAAGCACGTGGGGCGTTTTATGAGGAAGTTTCATAGCTCTTTGTTAATTTCTAAACGTGAGCATGGAAAAGTTTTACAGTTCTTCGGTGACTTCAGGATGAAAACAAAAGCAAGCTTCGTAGTTCATTGTTCATTTCCGGGTGTGAGCGTAAAGAAGTTCTAGTTCGTCACCGAGCGGAAGATGAAAGCACGAGGACGTGAAATAGTTCATCGACGATTCTGGATTTAGGCATGGGGAAGTTTTGTTCCTCATGGACGATTTTAATTCTGGATACAAGCATGACAAAGTGTCACAGTGCATCGACAATTTTGGAAGGAAACATGAGGAAGTTTTATAGCTCATTGACAATTTCTAGATGCGAAAATTGAAAATAATTCGACGGCTTTTAGTTTGTTAATTGTTTTTCAGAAAAAAAATATCCACTTTCATTTGCCTCCAAATTATTATTTTATTTTACAGTATATTGATCCTTTATGAATCACTGGAAAACAATGTATGTGTATGTAGGTGTGGGCGCTACTGTATCCTTTAAGTCATGGTATGCATGTGCGCAAATGATGTGTGCGAGGCCTTGAATTGTTCTTTTGAGGAAGATATAGCACAGTATACTGTTACACTGATGATGGTGATGATGATAATGATATTGATGATGATGGTGGTGGTAATGATATGATGATTTTGATGACGATGATCATCATACTCATAATACTTGCCGCAATGACTTCAGCCAGTGAAGTACAAGTTAGCTTGCACACATATTCTTTTGCATAACCCCGATGTCATCACTGCTTTATGTATATCGTTCGGCTGGTTTCCCCAGTTAGAGTATTTCATCATAGTTCAGCGTCACCTGCACTTTTTCCTGTCCTTATATATTTTTGTTAGTCTCTCCAAATATATTTCCTACAGAATTTTGCCCTCGTTGTCATTGGTTGTTTTCGGTGGAACAAGATGATGTCGCATAGTGATGGTATCATTGATTGATTCCCTCTCTCTCTCAAAAGACAAGCTCTCAGACCACCGTTGTATGTTTGTGGAAAGAGGGGAAAAGAAGAGCCACCCCGTCAGAAACTTGAACCAAGGACCCACTATTCTCACAGTTCCTCAGCGAGTACGTTATTCGCGATCCCAAAGTATTACATACCTCATTTTTGAAAGTCTGTTATGAAAAGAAAATGTTGTAATTCATATTGATAGCGGACTTTCAAAGAAAAAAAAACAACAACATAACTTGCTGACCAGTCTGTGATAACTAAATAACGTTAAATTGCGTCGTATCTTCTGCCTGTAAGTCGTACAATAAAGGACGGGTAGCCACAAGACAGTCTACGACAAAGGTTAACGCATATTATGAAAAGTAATAGTAGATGATAAAAGCTGTAGTCAGTGATAAAGGCTATTTTTCTACAACCACAAAGACGTCAGCCTAAGATAAAAGCTGTAATTTATGATAATAGAGGACCTTAGTCTATGATAAAGATCGTAGTCTAAGAATGTGATAAGAACCATAGAACGTGATAAAGCCTAAGAGACTGTGAGTATGATAAAGCTGACATTTTATTACAAAGGCTACAGTATGTAATAAAAACTATAGTCAATGATAAAGACTAAAGTGTATGAGAAAGCCTATAGCATATGTTAGAAGCTGTGTCTATCATAGAGACTACATGATAAAGTCCGTATTCGTTGATCAAGATTGTAATCTGCAATAAACGCTATAGTTTATGATCAAGGCGATAATTTGTGATAAATGCTCTAGGCTACAATACAGGAACTGCACTGTGATAAACACTATTGTCTTCAGTAACGGCTGTAGTCGAGGGTTAAAATCTATAGCCCACGAAAAAGAGTAGAGCCTCTGATAAACACAGTCTGTGCTGAACCGTGGAAGGCTGAAACAGGACGAACTGCATGTTCTGGAGAGAGAGGCACCACCAAAGTGGCCTTTGGTTCGGTTTGTTCAGGAAATGGATGACGATTACCGTCACGCGGTGAGGAAAGCCATCCTGGATTATGTCCTCATCGATGAGGCAGAGCAAGACAGACTGGGGATGCCCCATGCCAGTTAAGGTGAGGAGAGAGAGAGAGAGAGAGAGAGAGAGAGAGAGAGAGAGAGAGAGAGAGAGAGAGAGAGAGAGAGAGAGAGAGAGAGAGAGAGAGAGAGAGAGAGAGAAAGACAGTGTGTGGGGTGGGTGGGGGGAAAGGAGACGGGGTAACATGTGAACACACGTACATACGCGTGCGCGCACGTGCGCACGCACACACTTACATAGATACACATACACGTAAGCACGCACGCACACGTGCACACACAGAGGCACACAGACACACACACAAACACACACACAAAGACGCACATACAGGTTGACACACAGTCAGAGAAACAGACAGACAGAGATGCACAGACATACACACACGGACATACATATATGGAGGGGGGGAGAGAGAGAGAGAGAGAGAGAGAGAGAGAGAGAGAGGAGAGACACTGACACACACAGACGCGCGCGCACCGTGCGCACACACACACACACACACCACACACACACACACACACACACACACACACACACACACACACACATACACATATACATATATATATATATATATATATATATATATATATATATATATATATATATATATATATATATGTGTGTGTGTGTGTGTGTGTGTGTGTGTGTGTGTGTGTGTGTGTGCACACACACACACACACACACACACACACACACACACACACACACACACACACACACACACACACACACACACACAGAGATAAAGAGATAGATAGATAGATAGATGGATATATATATGTATATATACTCACACACACACACACACACACACAACAACACACAACAACAACAAACAACGACTATCACCCATCACACCATGACGTTCTTCACCCTCCATGCAGCCCTCCAACTCCGCAGGCCGGTTCGGCTTTCCATGGCATGACAGCGTGCTGGCGGCCCGTGAATTCATGAAGACAGAATTGTACATCACCCACCCTGTGCTCAACCAAATCCTCTACCACTTCGAATCCAAGTTAGTACAGCTAATGGGGTTATCCTGCGCGCTAGCGAGGCACTTGAGGTGCAGGGTAGCGCGCGCGCGAGCGTGTGTGTGTGTGTGTGTGTGTGTGTGTGTGTGTGTGTGTGTGTGTGTGTGTGTGTGTGTGTGTGTGTGTGTGTGTGTGTGTGTGTGTGTGTGTGTGTGTGCGAAACGCGTGCGCGCATGCGCGCATGTGCGAGAGAGAGAGAGAGAGAGAGAGAGAGAGAGAGAGAGAGAGAGAGAGAGAGAGAGAAACGAAATAATGTTTTCTTCTCTCAGATACGGCACCTTCCGGTTGATAGACATCCCGGGGCTGCGCCAGCTGATGCCCGTTACCATGGAGACGTTCCTGAAGCACGTGCAGGAGTCGAGCAAGGCAGGGTCGAGGCGGCTGGCCAAGGTGGATGGCCGAGTGTAGCGACATTGTGGACAGTTACAGAGACTCCATAGAATCCATCAGACTTCGGCGAAATGGTAATGACAATATAATGATAGTAATGATGATTACGACGCAACGACGACGACGACGACAATAATGATGATGGTGATGATGATGACAACATGGACGACGTCAACAATAGAAACGATTAAGATAATGATAGTAATGATGAGGATGAAAATGGCAACGGCAAAACGACGACGACGACGATGGTGAAGAAGAAAGAAGAAGAAGAAGGAGGAGGAGGAGGAGAGAAGAGAGAGAGAGGAGGAGAAGAAGAGGAGAAGAGAGAAGAAGAAGAAGAAGAAAGAAGAGAAGAAGAAGAAGATGATGATGATGATACGACGACGACGACTTCGATGATGATGATGATGATGATGATGATGATGATGATGATGATGATGATGGTGGTGGTGGTGGTGGTGAAAACGAAGAAGAAGAAGAAGAAGAAAAAGAAGATGATTATGATGATAATTAATGTGATGAAGGTAATGGCGTTGATCTTGGGGGTGGTAACACCAATACTCTCACCAGACTGGTAACCATTATAATGACGAAACAGCTTTTGACGGTGATGGTGATGATGATGTTGTTATTGATGTTGATAGTGATGGAAATGGTGTTTGTGATTGTGATGATTATTGGGAGAGCCATAATGTTAAGGTATACATACTGATGATGTCGGTGACGGAGCAGAAGATCGTTATTACGACAACGATGATGGTAATAATGATGACTAGGTGTGTGAATGCAGTGACAGTGTGGACAGTTACTAAGACACAATAAGGTCCTCTCGCCTCCAGTAGAAAAGTGATTATCAGTTTGTTCTGAGACTGATGATGGTGATGATTGTAAGACTGACACTGCAGTAGTGAAGATGATCAAGAGAGGTCACACTCTACCGTAACCATCATACCATCAACATTATAACCATCATACCATTACAGCCGTAACCACCATGCCATCCTCATCCTCATCCTCATACTCATCATTATCATCACCACCATAACCATCATCATCATCATCATCATCATCATCGTCGTCGTCGTCGTCGTCGTCGTCATCGTTGTTGTTGTCGTAGGCGGCTGCGGCATTGTCGTCGTTGTCGTCGTCGGCGGCGGCGGCATCATCATCATCATCATCATCATCATCATCATCATCATCATCATCGTCGTCGTCGTCGTCGTGGTCGTCGTCGTCGTTGTCGTCGTCGTCGTCGTCGTCCTCCTCCTTCTCCTCCTCCTCCTCATCATCATCACGGAGTGATGTCACCTTTTCTGTTGACCCGTGACACTCAGGGGGACCGCATCGAGAAAATGGACCACTTCTTCGGCAGCGTGGCCTCGCTCATGTCCAATCTGCTGCGGCGGTGTGTGCGGGCCTCCATCATGGACCTGGTGCACCTGGTGGAAGAGTACCACGAGGGCAACGCCTACAACGGCAACTACAACATCATGGCAGGCCTGGCTGTGACAGGCGTTCTGCACCCCGTCCACTTCTACCTGGTCAGTACGCACGTGCGCGCGCGCGCGCGCGCGCGCGCGCGCGCGCGTGTGTGTGTGTGTGTGTGTGTGTGTGTGTGTGTGTGTGTGTGAGCACAATAATTCAAAGAGCTGGAGCCGCCTTCTCCGAATTATTGGTTGAGCCGGTAATCTACTATAAATAAAAAACGACTCGGCTCTCTTGCAGGTGGAGGGGTAGTGAGATCCCTGAGTAAAAGTTGATGAATACATGTTTAGAGTGTAGCACTTCCTCAGTACTGTTAGTGACTGATGATTGGGAGGGCAGTGGGAAGAGGGGAGGAGAATGAGGAACACTGGAATCAGCAGAAATGAATGGATACGGGGACGAAGGGAAAGTTAAAGTGAACACCATTCTAGGTAGGTCTCAGGATCAGTGTGGAAGGAGCTTGGGGAATGAGATGTGGGGGGTGGGGGAAGAAGGAGCATGTATGCTGGAAGAGGGGTGAGGTTTATTCCAGGCTGTAATGTCTTGGTACACAATTGTCGACATTATTTAGAAAACCTGCTTGAGAACAAGAAAAAAAGGTAATGTAATGCCACAAAACTGGTTACAACTATTTTTTTTCTGTCTTTGGTGTTAGATATCGCTAAGTCAGCGCCGATCCACGCATTACTGTTGTGTTTAGTTTAGTTTTTTTCTTTTTTTTTGGGGGGGAGGGGATGGAAAGGGTCAATATGGCCTAATTCTACCCCTCAAAATTTGCTCTGGATTGTATTTTGCGGCTTTACAATCATACGTACATTTTAGTAATATGGATTTCTTGATGACAGAAAAAATGACCATTAAGCACATGACTCTCAGAGCAGAAGACAGTTTTGAAATGAGGCTTTGTGTTCTTATTTCAACTTTCATGAAAACCTTGTTCAGAGACGTTCACCTGATGTGATCTTTGAATTTTTTAAGAGATTAACATTTTTCATCTGATCTGAGATTTTACAGAGAAAGATTTTAACAACATTTCGGGTGTGTTTTTATAGAAGATGAATTTTAAAGGATTGTGTGAATGAATGACTTGTGAGTTGACTTCAACGTGGTGACAGCCCTGATATGGCCCTTTGCGCTCGGCTGGGCAATAAGCACCATTACCTTATCTATTACGTCAACTGCCACGCATTGTCTGAACACCCCCACAGAAAGAGGACGTGGAGAACTCCGCTGTGGGCTTCAGCCCCTCGTTCCCAGACCTGTTCGATTTCTTCTGCCTGATCATCGACACCATGGTAATCAGCGTGCGCAAGCTGCACCGCGTGGAGTCCCTGCTCTTTGAGAGCGTGCAGGACATGGAGGTGCCTTCCTCAGCTCCGTGTCCGTGGCTGAGGAACTCGTGGAGAACGCCAAGAGCAGGATTCAGAAGGTCATCACCGCCAACAGCCACGGGCCCATAAAGTGAGGATGGTCTTGGTTTCTTGTTATTGCAGTCTTGTTCGTTTGTTTCGTTTTCTCGCTGGCTTTGCGCGTTCGTGTTGTTGTTGTGTTGTTGTTGTTGTTGTTACTGTTGTTGCTGGTGCTGCTGTCGCTTGTCTTATTGTTCTTCTCCGCCTCTGCTCTTTGTACACGCTCCTCGTTCATCTCGGTCTTGTTCTTTCCTCGTGTTCACCTCGTTTTTCATCGAATCTTTCTACCTACGTTTTATATTCTTGATCTTGGTTTTAACTGTTTTGCTTTCTACCTTATGTGTCTTCAAATAAAGTAACCCGGGACAAGTATATGTGATTTTTAATGGTGGATATTTGTAGTAGTGATGGTAGTGGTGGCGGTGGTGTGGTGGTGGTGGTGGTGGTGGTCTCTCTCTCTCTCTCTCTCTCTCTCTCTCTCTCTTTTTTTTTTTTTTCTCAGGCACCATTTGCTTTGGCTATAGGCAGCGGCTTTGTGCAAGCGCCGCTATTTTGAGTATTCCATAGTTTCGTCTGCTCACTATGAAACACACGATCAGGTCCCTATCGTCTTTAAAAAGAAAAAAAACCCCAAAAAAACTGCATTCAGATATAAGTCTGTATTAACCTGACCCCCACGTGTGGCTTGCACCTGAACAGGTACAAGAGCGTATACGAGCCCTACGCCTACCTGTACGCCAAAGACACGGACCAGGCGGTGCAGAAGTTCATCAGCCGGGATCGGTCCCTGAGGGAGTATACCGTGCAGATCGAGAGGCTGAAGACCATGGCATCCGAGATTGGCTCCCTGCCCGTCTTCATCCCCATGCATTTCTTCCTTCTGGACTGCACACATTTCAACCAGGTGGGCATGTGCTGTGCCTCTGGCAAGACAGTGGCGCCTGTTAATACCGACCACCTGTTAATCGTTAAAACGTTAGGTCTTTGCAGGAAGCTATGGCCTTTATTGGCATGTACGTACGGGACCGTCAAAGATGATTGAAGTGTCAAAGATGAAAGAAGTGTTCAAAAAGTCTTTTGAGAGAAGGTGTATATATCGGCGGACATATTATGTGGAATGGTCAAAGACAAAAATATGTATAAAAAGTCGTTAGAGGGAGGGAATCCTTATTTGCAGGTTAACATAAGACAGAGGCAGTATATGTTGACGAAAAACGTCTCTCAAATACGAGAAGTTTTAATGGCGGGTAAATATGCCATAGGCAATGGAAACACATCCAGAGAGTCATTGTGGGAGAATGTCGTAATGGCAGGCAAATCTAGTACACACGAATATAAACAAAAGTTCCAGACAAAAATGTTTCTTTGAAGGGTTGTTGGTCGGTAATTGTAGCGTAGTTACCAGCCTTCGTGGTGCAATGGCTATGGTCGGAAACTTGCGGGCTGGGTCTCTTGGGTTCAATTTCCATCAGAGGAATTTTGATAATTTTTTGTTGGCAATGGCCACGTGCTGCCAAAACTTCATGTGCTATAGGCTGTAATACGAAGAATGAAGAGTTTCATACACTTAAAGAATACGTCCGGGAGAGTTTTGCTCTAACTGAAATGATTGGCACGGCAGCTATCTGTAACTCTCCGACTTGATTGAGGCCGATATGTTATGGAAGATAACGTAGAGTACAGTCGTTACACTTAGTCACAGACCAGTATGTTATCCACAGAATCATTTATATCAACCACATCCTCATCAATAATCATTAAAAAAAAAAGAGACTCAGATTCTGCGACCTATCATCCTTTGCGTGTGTGTGTGTGGAGCTCAATTTTGATTTCCTTACTTATGCTGACAGCGAACAGAGGAGCGTTGTTGTTTTATGCTTTTTGTCGTTTGTTATTTGTCACGTCTCAAGAAAACATTTCTCGAAAATTTGCTTTTCTGTTTCACTTTGTGCGTTTTGCGTGTTAATTTGTATTTTGTTTGTTTTGAGTAGTGCTACAGTCTGTTTTTATGCTCTGTACTCCGATAGCCCTTACCACCGTTTCTACGCGAAGGTATCATAGACCACATTTACTGAGAGAGTGCATTGTTTGAACTATACCCCACAGCTCAAACTACAGGTGATAGAGGCCGTACAGGTAACACTTACTGAGAGTACTTTCTCGGAACTATATCCCATCACCCTTATCACAACTAAATCATGGGGACGTAGGGAGTTACAGTTACTGAGAAAATGCTTTTCTCATTATTATGCTTTTAAATTCTTTAGCACAGCAAACACACAGGCGTCTATATTTTATAGTTATTTTGTGGTTTTTCTTTTTGCTATATTTCTGTTGTCCTTGTAGTGGACAGGGTCCTAAAAGCTAAAATGACAGAGACAATACTTATTTAGCCTACACTTCAAATAAATCCACAGTTTCATAATGTGCACTTACACACCTATATACCTCAACCATAGCTAGCACAGAGGACCTTATAGTTACACTCACTGTGATTGCACTTTCTTAAAGCTGTACCCATTATTTTCTTACCATTACTAACACACATGGACTCTGTAGTAACACTTACTGAACACCGACAATTCTTACCATAGTTTAACACACAGCTGATCATAGATCACGCTTTCAGACACATTGCATTTCATAGAAATACACTTCATAGCCCGTCTGACAAACCTGTTCTCCATTCTCCCTGCAGTGGTTGATCACCAAAGCCCGGGAGCTGGTCAACGTGATGGTGAAGAAGAAGATTATGGACACCTCGGACACGTTCAATCGCGGCATCTGCAAGCAGTACGACGGCATCGTGAAGAAGAGCTCCTACCAGGCCGAGAACACCAAGGAGCTGGTGGACCTCATCGCTTACGTGGAGGATCTCAAAGTGGGCGAACTGCTGGAGTTGAAGGTGAGAGTGTGAGACTGATCAGGAACTAGTCAGTAAGAGCAGTGTCTCCGGCTCCTCTTGCGGGTCATCCTGTGATGAACGGATAAATGAAACCCTCCCCTGTAGGGTACTGACGCCGGGGTTGGTGGGAGTCAGAATGAGGGATGTCAAAGTAAGGCCGCTGAAAGTGCACGGAGCATGGACAGCATCAGCAGTTAGTCCACACACCAAAATGACTACTTTCAATAATTTTCATTTCAGGTGTATGAGGGTACGGACAAAGAACAGTCTAGTAAGGATACTCAGGTTTGATTTTAGCAAACGAAAAAGAAAAGAACCAAATATACAGCCACAAAAAGCGACCATAAAGGCAGTGGCAGAAAAAAAACGAAGCCAAAAGTTTTAGCAGCAAGGAAATGAACATTTTTAAAGACCAAATGAATTAGAAAGAAACTCATAGTAGCAATAAACAGATAAAGTACACAAAAACCTCTCCCCACCCCTCCACTCTCTCATTTATCCCACCCCGCACACATACACGCACACACAAAATACGGAAAAGCTACAAATGATCCCTGGACGAACGCTATAGGACTATAGGGCTTTCTAAAACATCTTTCAATCAGTCGGTTTTCTTTTTTCATGGACAACCCACTTTCATCGGAAGTCAGATGACGATTGAAGTTTACATCACTCTCACAAGGGTTTTAAAACATTGACTATTGAAGCCTTTGATAAAAAATTAAACATGAGATAGAAAATTAAGGATGTGAATTACATCGAACTTGTCAAAATCCCATAAGGAGCCGTTATAATATTCTTAGTCCGCCATGTAGAGTTGGGTTATCCGCTGAAAATTTGAATGACTGAAATACATTGTAGCATGCTTAAGTGTCCCTGAGAATAATTCTATTATGTATAAATATGTTTAAATGCTCAATTTCAACTGCCAGCAATGTAGCCGCTGGTGACTTTGCCAGGATTTGTATCATCCGTGGTGATTGATGTACTGCGATGCAGGATAAACTGGAGATCGCGGCAGGTAATCTGCTGTTCCTGATGGATTACTCCTACCTGCCCAAAGACAACATCATCATCAACAACAGCACGTTCACCTGGTCTGACAGAATCATCCCCATCGTCAATAATGCGTGAGTACACACATATCACAGAGAGAGAGAGAGAGAGAGAGAGAGAGAGAGAGAGAGAGAGACAGACAGACAGACAGAGACAGACAGACAGACAGACAGACAGACAAGGGTACAGGGATATGTGTTTTCAGTTCCACGTGTGTTATTCCCGATACGAAAACATAAGATTTAATAATACTGTCCGCCATGCCTAAAATAAAAAAAAAAAGAAATAGTACTCACACAAAACACTTTTCTTTCGTTTGTAAGAAGAAAACAGTACTCATCATTTGTGGTTCTTTGTTTTGTGTGTGGATCGCTCTTCCAAACTCTAAGATTTCATTATTTTCTGCTATGTAGTGTGGGTACACCAGTCTGTGAATATGTAGGGGGTGCCTATGGTAGCTCTAAGGAGATCTGCTGCCATGTAGTCTTCAGTGATTTTGTTTTGATCCACGACGAGTTAAGGTTCTGTTCTGATGTTCCGGAAGATTGTCAGTGAGACTACCATGCTAAAGTCGGCATTTGCATTTGTCCGTAGTTCGAGTGGAGTCGTATTGTTTATAGCATGGCCGACTACATCGCCTGCATGGGGGCTGTAAGCAAGTTAGAATCTGTGTTATGTATGAATAAGATCCCAAGGTGAAAACAAACAAATCAGATGTCTGTTGTTCGACCAACTGCCAGTTCCGGAAACATATCACGTCCTCCGCCAGCCGTTGCAATGGTGTCTGTCGTCTGCTTCGCAGAATAGGCAAAGCATGTGAAGTACCACTTTTTGGCTATGAAGTACTTTCCAAGTCCTTGGTCGGCTGCTAATACAATAGATAACAGAAGAACTACTAGAACAAGATGATAAACACTATAAAACAAAACAGCGAAAATACATACTAGCGATCAGATATTGAAATATATGCATGTCTACTTTAGCACAACATTCAAATGATTCGCGTCATCAGAACTGAGTCAGCATTTTCAGACGACCTCCATGCTCAAAACCAGCTTTCCAATGTTAGCCATATCAATACGCAAAAAAAAACAACATGCAAATCATACCATGTGTACCTGTTTCACTCGTGAGTGAAAAAAAAAGGGTTGCTTGGATGGCTAAGATTGTGATTGCAGCGAAAACAAGCTTCAGAAGGAGCACGACATAGCGGTGAACAAGCTGAACGAGTGGCGCCGCCGCATGGAGCAGCAGCTGAAAGAGGCCATGATGAAGGTGAAGGAGTTCGGCTCCAAGCAGAGTATGTCGGAGGCCGACAAGTACCTGTCCGAACTGCAGCAGCTCGCTGACAAGATCGAAGACTTCAAACAGGAGGTAGGGGGTGGAGTAAGAAAGGTGTGTGTGTGTGTGTGTGTGTGTGTGTGTGTGTGTGTGTGTGTGTGTGTGTGTGTGTGTGTGTGTGTGTAGTGTGGTGTGGTTCAGCGTGGGGGTGTGTGTGTGCGTGTGTGTGTGTGTGTGTGTGTGTGTGTGTGTGTGTGTGTGTGTGTGTGTGTGTAGTTCAGCGCGGGGGGTGGTGTGTGTGTGTGTGTGTGTGTGTGTGTGGGGGGGGGGGTACGTTGCGATAGACGTGATGGTGGTGGTGGTGTGTGTGTATGTGTGTGTGGTGATGGTGGTGATGGTGGTGGTGGTGGTGGTGGTGGTGGTGTGTGCGTGTGTGGCGATGGTGGTGGTGGTGGTGGTGTGTGTGTGTGTGTGTATGTGCGTGTGTGTGTGTGTGTGTGTGTGTGTGTGTGTGTGTGTGTGTGTGTGTGTGTGTGTGTGTGTGTGTGTGTGTGTGTGTGTGTAAATAGTTGTGTAACGGGAAGGTGGAAAGGAAAAATATATTTTAAAAAAAAAACTTGGACAATGTGATACCTTCCCCTCCCACTTGCTCTCTCAACGCGTGTATGTGTGTGTGTGTGTGTGTGTCTGTGTGTGTGTGTGTGTGTGCGCGCGCGCGCGCATGCGCGTGTGTGTGCGTGCACGCGCGGACGCACGTTTTGTGTGCTGCGTGTGCGTTAGGAGGGGCGGGAAAAAGTGAGGTAAAGGCTTTGGGAGCACATGTGAGTGTTGTTGCGTTTGTGAGTGCACGTAAAAGTATGTGTGCAGCTACAATAGCCACCCCTATTACTACTGCTGGTGTGTTATTGTGATACACACGAGGGCTTGCTGTGGGCAGAAAATGAAAATCAACCGGAGGAGCAGCAGATGCTGGGCCAGAAGTGCAGACGGAATACGAGCAGATCGGCAAACTGCAGGTGGCCATTGAGCCGTACGAGAAGCTGTGGACTACGGCAGTCAAGTTCCACCAGCAGCACGACAAGTGGATGAACGGACCGCTCCTCGAGGTCAACGCCGAGTTCGTGGAAGACGAGGTAAAGCAGTGGACCACTTAACTGTCCGAGCCGGTAACAAGAGAATCGAGATCTTGACAAGTACCAATCAGAAAAAAGTCACGTGGCGAGACATGTCTTTTTATGCACGAATAAAAGAGACGAAAACGGAAGTAATAAAAAAAAAGTCTAAATAACCTAGACCCAGATTCATGTTTCTCCGCGAAAAACCACATGTGTGTGTTTTCTTTTAATACAAACAAGCTATACGTCGTCTTCAAGGGCCAAAGGCTGGAAAAGCAGTTTCATTCTGGTTCTGTATTGCTATAATTGTTTTGTCTTATGTACCATGAAAAGTTACGTCCTCCGATTGGTGGTCAGAACGATCTCTATTTTACTCTGTCGGTGTAGAATGCCGAGCAAGAAAGTGGTCAAGCGAATAACGCAACCACAAGGAGGGGAGACAGTCTTAGCTTCTAGGCTTGAGACTTGCGCGGACTGTGTTTTTTTCCCCTCCCCATTTCTACTGAGACTGTAGCAGAAGTTTGACTGGCAGCAATCTTTCTATTGAGACGGCAAGCTGGGGATACTTGCGTTGCAGGCAATGCACTACAATGCACTACACAACATTACACTACACTACAATACAATTCAGTACAGTTCAATGCAATGACATACCATACACTACACTACACTACACTACACTACACTACACTACACTACACTACACTACACTACACTATAAAGAAGTATATTTGATATAATATATCAAAGCAGATATACTCAGGATTAACTTTCACATTCGACGGAATCATCCATAAGGATGTACGGCCTACGCCAAATTCACATTCTTCACGTTTAAACCAGTCCTTCCTACCTTGCACGTGAAAACGTAGTATTCGTAACAGCTAGCCTATGTGTTTGAAATGTAGTGAATAAGTACCCTTTGCGTACAAAATGACAATCGCCGTTTAATTTGAATAGCTGAAACGATTCTTTTTTGCTTGATCGCGAACTACCGATCATGGAAGGAAATCCTAAATGAGCAGGGTGTACAGTATACCGTAAATAACAAACAAGTGGGGTAACTCTCGTTCCCATAACGAAATAATTACACGCTCGTAACTCCGAGCGAATGCGGCATATGTTTGGGGGTTATGGTATGCATTCATTTCATTATGCGAGCAAGAGTTGTCCTACTTGTTTGTTATTCATAGATGATGGATTTGAAGGGTGTCTGACTGTGTGTCAGGTTCAAAACCTGTGGCGCACGGCCTACAAGCTGACCAAGCTGTTCGCCCACCCGGACTACAAGGGCCCCATGAGGGCCTCAGCCACCATCAAAGCCAAGCTGGAGAAGTTTAAGATCAGCATGCCCATTATCTCCGCCCTCTGTAACCCTGGCATCAAGGACAGACACTGGCAGATGATGAGTGAAAAGGTACGGAATGACTATGCACCATTGTAACGGATTCCTGGTTTGTTTCAAAAGCTGGACGCATGGTATGAATGTTGTGGAATTAGTGCACTATGTGTTCTCACACTCTCACACAAATCACTAGGAAGAGAACAGTGACAAACGCCATTGTGCGACTTAGTAGTCCGTCATACCTGATTTGAATTTTTTTTTATGTGAAGGCTTGATTTAGTGAACCGGCCATCCTTTTGTAACAGAATCCAAATATTCTTCAAAATCTGATCTGTGGACGGGTGATGTTTTGGTCGGAAATATAGATAAAGACAAAAGTGTAACTGAAAGAAGTCTTAAAGAAGATGAAATCCTTTTGTGAAGGTAATAGTGTGCTTTATTTGTTTTTTTGTTTTATGTTCGTGTGTGTGTGGGTTTTTTAAAAATCCATATTTATGGTTGCATACCGTCATGATGAACTAAGGTCTGTATATACATAGAACGACTTATTCAAGTCTAAATTTGACTCTGTCTTTGTTTCTGTCTGTCTGTCTGTGTGTATATATATATATATATATATATATATATATATATATATATTATATATATATATTATTTTATTGATCTATTTATCTCTTTTTCTGACTGTGTGTCTGTTTAGGAGTCTGATTGGCAGGTCTACCTGTCTGTCTGTCTATTTAATTTTAATTTTCCAGTTAGTTTAACAACAGAAAATAAAACAGAGCAAACATCAAAAGTACACTAAGAAATCGTTATAATTCTGTTGTCTGTGTTGCAAATTTACAGTGTTCTGTAATCAGCATCATCAGCAATCACTGACAATGATGAAAGCCTTTTTTTTTTTTCCTTTTTCGTGATATTCTCCTCGTCTGTTACACGCGTTATATAGTATTAACGATATTAATATGATAATAATAATAATAAAAATAATGATTATAATAATGATGATGATAATAATAATAGCAATGATAATGATGATATCAATAAAATAATGATTATAATGATAAGAATAATAACGATACTAATCATGATGATGATAATAATAATAATAATAATAAAAGCAATAATAATAACAATGATAATAATAATGTTAATGATGAAATTCTTAACAACGATAATAATAATAATATTCCAATCAACTGGACGCGTCTCACGGTTCCCGTTGTCTTTCTTATTGTCGTCCACTGTTGTTCTGCCTTTGTGGTCCTTTCACGTTAATCTGAACAGCACAATGCCCAGTTCACACAGGCCATAGCTTGTCTGGAGCTTGCAGCGCTCAGCACAGACTCAGTGCATAGTAGACTCTAGCGTCATCTAATAAGGCACACGTGTACATCTTATCTTGTCTTACCCCTGGGTTTTTGTCCTGATGGGCAGGTGGGTTTCGACATGACACCCAGCGAAACCACCCCGCTGTTTGAAGTTCTCCAGATGGGTCTGGACAAATACCTTGACGAGCTGAGGGACATCAGCTCCCAGGCTAGCAAGGAATACGCCTTGGAGAAGGTGAGGACATGGTGCATGGTGGATATAGGGTATTGGTGGTGATGATTGTGGTGACGATGATGGTG
>JADBJO010001867.1:315000-342500 GCA_016801955.1 Conus betulinus
AGTTTACCCTGCTGGTACTACCTGTGTGCTTGCAGCGCGCGACGTGATTGCCACGCTGCACAGCCAGAAGGCGACCGCAGACACCCCTCATGACTTCTCTCTGGGCCTGGATCAGCCATCTCCGCTACTACTTCGAGCAGGAACCCGCGTCAAGCCCGTGCGTCAACGTGATCATGACACCACCTCCGTGGCCTACCGCCTACGAGTAAGTAACTGGGCATTCCAGCCGTCTGGTCATCACGCCCCTCACTGACCGCTGCTACAGGTCCGTGTGTGTGTTGTGTGTGTGTGTTGTGGTTTGTGTTGTGTGTGTGTGGTGTGTGTGTGGTGTGTGTGGGTGTGTGTGTGTGTGTGTGTTTGTGGTGATGTCCTGTTGGTGTGTTGTGTTGTTTGTGTGTGTCTGTGTGTGTTGTTGTGTGTTCTGTTTTGCCCTGTGTGGGTGTGTGACTGTTTGGTGTGTGCTATGGTGTGTGAGTGTGTGTGATGGTATGGGTTTTGTGAGGTGTGATGGTGTGTCTTTGTGTGTGGGAGTGTGTGTGTGAGTGTATTGGTGTGTGTGTAAATGTGTGTGTTTGTTGTTGTTGTGTGTTGTTGTGTTACGTTCGGCTGTGGGTGGTCCCCCCCCCCCCCCCCCCCCCTCAGCAACCGGTTGTGACCCCCCCCCCCCCCCGTGTTTGTTGTTGGTTTGTGTGGTGTGGGTGTGTGAGTGTGTTGTGTTGTGTGGTGCGTGTGTGTGTGTGGGGCCGTGTGTCTAGTGTGTGTGTGTGTGTGTAATTGGTGTTGTGTGCTGTGTGTGCCCTCGCCTGTCGCTGTGTGCTGTCGTGCCCCCCCCCCCCCCCCCCCCCCTGTGGTGCAGGAGGAATGCTGAGGAGTTTCTCTTCCTTTTTTATTTTTTTTAAGCTTTATTGATTTACCTGGACCAGGATGTGTACAGAAAACAAACTAATGAACTGACAGCAACCACAAAGCAAATGCTTAATGATGTCTCCAGTAACCGAAAAATTCAGCAACAAATAACACAATCGGCAGATTGCAGAATCAACAGGTTGATCGTAAGAGAGAAAGGAAAGAAAAAAAACAAACGCTTTAATAATCATAATAACGGAAAAAAATTTGCAGGAGGAAAAGAAGAAAAATCTCCGTAATTTAGATTAATTTAGTTTTTGTAAATTGATCCCTTGGTGGACAAAGAGACATATGGTTTTTGGCAGATGTGCTGTCTTCTCTTATTCGATCGATAATATTTTTCCGTTTCCGTATCCTCTTATTTCTCATATAAGATTGGCAGCAGTGTCCTTGTCTTTATTGTTTTTTGTTTCCGATTGTTTTTTGTTCCGTCCGATGTCGAAAATATAGAAATTGTGTTTGCTGTACTGTGTAATACCAGACCCCCGTTGTTCGCAGTCTTAATGTAATTTAACCCTCGCGAACACAGCTCGTCTTATATATGACTTCTTTATTTACTTTAATGATGCTTGTTGGCCCAGAAGATATTATTATGCAATGTTCCTGTTATCAAAACTGACAGCTATTGACTGTGTGCACTGTTCATGAGGGAATGAAGAAAATTTATGATAATGGGTTTGATTTAGAATTATGAGAACTTGCTGTATATCACATCATTAATTAACTAACTATAATTGTTGTTGTTGTGTTGTTTTTTTTTTGTTTTTTTTTTTCCGTTCCTGTTTTTTTTTTTTATTTAACGGCAACCCAAACTGCATTATATCAGTACTAAAAGAACCCTGATGGGCGCTCTACTGGCTGAACTTGGGAGTAGCCTCCAGAACGGAACCCTGCCAGGGAAATTGGTAAAGACAGAAGACCTCAAAGGATCTGGCAAAAAAGCAATGGGCAAAAAAAGTGAGTGGAAACGTGTATTATGGATTTGGGCAACAAGAGCCATGACCCAGAGTGGACCATGGTTGTAAAATTAACCAGTATGGTGGAACGTAATATGTTATTAAAACGAAATTGTTTTCTTAGGGATTTATTTTTCGGATAAAAAAGTATAAAACAAAAAGTGATAGTGAAATATGTATTTTTTTAACCTCTTGGGACACAAAAGCAAACTCATGGCTCCAAAACACAAAACACCAAAAAAAACAGAACAACACAATTGTGTTTGATCTATTATTTTTATAGTAATTAAATATATTATATTACAAACTAACGTGTGTCAGCTTTGCAGTTCATTTTTAAGTAATCTTGCAAAAAAATTAAAAAAAAAAAAAAAAAAAAAAAAAAAAAGAAAAATAAAAAAAAAAAAAAAAAAAAAACAAAACAAAAAAATAAAAAAAAAACAAAAAAAAAAAAAAAAAAAAAAAAAAAAATCACAAAAAAAAAAAAAAAAAAAAAAAAAAACCCAAAAAAAAAAAAAAACAACAAAAAAATTTACAAAACTAAAAAAAAATAAACTTCTCTAGGGAAAGAGCAAGAATAGTGGGTTTAGGTTGTGTTTTTTTAATTTTTTATTGTTTGTTTTTTTGTTATTTTTATAGTACACCCCCCCCCCCCCCCCCCATTCATTTGTTTTTTTTTATTGTGTTTGTTATTTTAAAAACAAAATAGCGCGATAATCATTCATAGGCACTAAAACAAAGAAATGTCATCAACTTTGTCTTTTATGTTGTAGGTATCGGACCCCTGCTTTAAAACCCCCCCCCCCCTATAACACAATGCCCCGGTTTTATGTCAAGGGGAAAAAAAAAAAAAAAAAAAAAAAACTCTAGACGACGAACGAGGACCGGACGAAAACGAAATTGAGCTTCCGTTCGTTCCGCCGTGTGAATACCTCTTTTAAAAACGTTCAAGTCACTGGGATGATAGATTTGCATGGTTCACGCGCCACTCCAACCCCCACACACCACACACACCCACACCACAAAACTTGGCGTTCCGTGCGGCGTGAATGTTGCACCATAAGCACCACACACACACACACACAACACACACACACACAACACCACAACACACACCACAAAACAGATATAGTATATTATAATATACTAATATATAATTATATATATTATATATGTTAAAAATATGCCCTTATTTTTAAAAAATGGGAACGCATTAAATAAAAATCGAACAACGATATAAAATAAAATAACACCCACCCCCCCCCATATAAATAAACTACGCGTTAAGCCGCAGGGCCGCCGCACCAATACGGCACAATAAACAAACTCCTGAACACCATCCAACTTCATAACAAAAACCAAATTCACCGGCCGCCGTACGACGACGAGCACCATCGTTAATCATGAAGGCTTGCAAACGACGAAAGAACACAATACCACACAACAAAATTAATGCCCACTCCTCACACCCCCCCCCCCCCCCCCACCCCCCCCCCCCCGCCCCCCCACCCCCCCCCCCCCCCCCCCCACCCCCCCACCCCCCCCCCCCCCACCACCCCCCCCACCCCCCCCCCCCCACCCCCCCCCCCCCCCCCCCACCCCCCCCCCCCCCCCCCCCCCCCCCAACCACCCCCCCCCCAACCCCCCCCCCCCACCACACCCCACCCCCCCCCCCAACCCCCCCCCCCACCCCCCGCACACCCCCCCCCCCACCCCCCCCCCCCCCCCCCCCCCCCCCCCCCCCCCCCCCCCCCCCCCCCACCCCCCCCCCACCCCCCCCCCCCCCCCCCACCCCCCCCCCCCACACCCCCCCCCCCCCCCCCCCCCCCCCCACCCCCCACCAACCCCCCCCCCACCCCCCCACCCCCCCCCCCCCCACCACCCCACCCCCCCCCCCACCCCCCCCCCCCCCCCCCCCCCCCCCCCCCCACCCCCCCCCCCCCCCCCCCCCCCCCCCCCCACCCCCCCCCCCCCCCCACCCTCCCCCCCCCCCCCCCCCCCCCCCCCCCCCCCCCCCCCCCCCCCCCCCCCCCACCCCCCCCCCCCCCACACCCCCCCCCCCAACCCCACCCCCCCCCACCACACACCCCCCCCCAACCCCACCCCCCCCACCACCCCCCCCCACCCCCCCCACCCCCCCCCCCCCGCCCCCCCCCACCCCCCCCCCACCCCCCCCCCCCCCCCCCCCCCCCCCCCCCCCCCCCCCCCCCCCCCCCCCCACCCCACCCCCACACACCCCCCCCCCCCCCCCCCCCCCCCCCCTGGAAGAAGAAGAAGAAGAAGACAAGAAAGGGGGGGCGGGGGGAGAGGAGAGAGAGAGAGAGAGAGCGAGAGAGGAGAGAGAGAGAGAGAGAGATTTTGCATGAGCACACGTGTAGTGGAAGAACATGACACAGTGATGTACAATGCCAGTAAATCCAACTATGCAATCCATGTCCTAATGTGGTCAAGACTCAAAAGAAGAGCAAACCACGTGTATTTCAGTGCGTGGTGTTCAACTGTTCCGATGGCCTGGACTACAAAGCCATGGGGAAGTTCTTCAAAGGTCTGGCGCAGTCAGGAGCCTGGGCCTGCTTTGATGAGTTCAACAGAATTGAGCTGGAGGTTCGTGGTCTGAAATTGTGTTTTTCGTTCGT
Source organism: Conus betulinus (assembly GCA_016801955.1). Classification (NCBI taxonomy): domain Eukaryota; kingdom Metazoa; phylum Mollusca; class Gastropoda; order Neogastropoda; family Conidae; genus Conus; species Conus betulinus. Next base: position 319,499 of record JADBJO010001867.1, read on the forward strand.
GTTTTTGTTGTTGCTCGAAGTACGAAAATTCACAGAAGGGAAACTTCGCCGTTAAACAAAAGCGTTTTGATTGCTTTTTGTTCCGTGTGTTCTTTCCCATTTTTCTTCCTTCCCCACGTCTTTCTGACCTTTTTCTCTATTTCTTTCATTCTTTTCTTTGTGTTTTTCTTTCTTTCTTTTTTTCTTTCTTTCTTTCTTTCCGTTCTTGGAAATGCTGTGTGGCCGTTCACCTTCCTTTAAACTTTTTTCTTGACCTTTTTCACAACAGTATTTCAGCAATTAGAAGATAAGTGAAAACTATAACCATTATATTTCTAGTATGGTCAAGCTGTTCAGTTTACATCAATTAGATTAACATTCATTTCTTTCACAGTTCAGGTTGGTGAATGCATGGTTCGTTGACTGCCGGACAGGTGGTTTGAACCACTGATTGATGGGTAAATGAATGCTTGCGTTGATCGATAAATGCATGACGATGAAGACAGTGACAGTTACCCATCTCCATTCATCACTCCACCCCCCACCCCCCACCCCCCGCCCCTTACTTCTGTTCCCACCTGTGATTTCCAGGTGTTGTCAGTGATCGCCCAGCAGGTGCAGACCATTCAACGCGCCATCGCTGAGCAGCGGCAGACGTTTGTGTTCGAGGGCACGGAGATCTCCCTGGACCCCACCTGCACCATCTTCATCACCATGAACCCGGGCTACGCGGGTCGCGCTGAGCTACCCGACAATCTGAAGGTAAAGACAGTGAGCGGCATTGGCCAGGTGGGCTGCAGGTTGTACATGTGAGCGTCTGCAGCGTCGGGCTTTTAGGAAATGTTGTCTCACACTCACCTGTTTACATTACCGTTTCATTTACCGGGTTTGCTCAGTGGTAAGGCACCAAGTTCACAATCAGACGTCACGAGAACAAGTCCCGCCGGCTTCCAGTATAAAATTTTGCATTGAACGCCGCCCCATCTTAATATATCATTATTTCTAATGGAATCCATTCCCCTCCTCCCCCTCCCCACATTTTCACTTACTTGGTAGATGTGGACTTAAAAATGCGCGCACGGAAACGTCCACCGGCAACGACTTGAAATGAAGAAATTGTTGACACCATTCAATTTGACACAGTCTGTTCCAGAAAAAAAACTGTTATTGGGTCATGATAACTTTGTTACAGCCAGAATAAACGCAGCCTCATGTGAATCTCTTTGCAGACAGGCTCTCATTCACTAACTAACGCAGAATTATGTGACAGCGTCAAGGTGCTGTCTAACAGGTTAAAAGCGACTGACTTTGCGCATCTTGCTGTAGACTTCAGGCGATTTCAACACACACCAGGTTATCGAAATTAGCTGTCAAATCTCACTAATGTGTCAGGTTAGATCTCAACCACACTCATAGGTGGGGCAATTTACGTTGTCGTTAGAAAGGAAGCTTCATTTCGAAAAACCTAAGCTGGTGCAGGCTAACGTTGAGATCATGCGCACAGCTACTTGACGATTTAATCTTCCCCAAGGCATGCTTCTTTTTAGGTGCTTTAAGTTACTTAGTCATCTGAAATAAGCCTTGTTTAGTAAATACGCTTTTCTGGGTATGTCCAGTTGTACTTGCGCAGCTGAAAGTAAGCAGGTTGGCACTGATTTAATACTTGCACACTTTAGAATAATCACACAAGTGTACACACACATACATGCATACACACACGCGCGCGCGCGCGCGCGCGCGCGCGCGCGAGAGAGAGAGAGAGAGAGAGAGAGAGAGAGAGAGAATCTGTATTCCTTGATAAATGATTATTGAACTGATCGTGTTACCCAGGTGTTGTTCCGCACGGTGGCCATGATGGTGCCTGACTACGGCATGATCGGGGAGATCTCCCTGTACTCCATGGGCTTCGTGGAGGCTCGTGCGCTGGCCACCAAGATCGTTGCCACCTACAGACTCTGCTCCGAGCAGGTGAGACTTGATGATTGCTGATCACTAAATCAGTCTCTCTGTGTGTTTGCCTCCTTGCAGAAAGGGCAGTTGTTAGGTCGGTAGGGCGCCTGGTGTGTCGTTTTATATTGTGTAGGCCTAAGCGTTTGGCGTAACTGATTGGTTGGGTTTTTGGTTTATTTTTGTTTTTTGCGGACGTTTTTCTTTTTTTTCTGACCAGAGTTTGCTTTCAGATCACCTGAGCTGTTAATATTTTTGATTCATGTTTATTGCGATTTTTTGTTTGTTCCTGTTCTTGAATGCACCTATTTATCTGTTTTCCTTTCAATCTTCATTCATAGGTTATTTGTACTGCCGATTTATTGATTTATTAATTTTCAGCCAATTCGGTATAGATACATATGTATAATCACTATCAACTATGTTACTAGAAATAGGGCTACTACTGCTACTGCTTCTGCTACTGTCATTGCTGCTGCTGCAGCTACAGCTGCTGTTACTACTACTACTACTACTACTACTGTTTCTTCTCCTGCTCCTGCTGCTGCTACTGCTGCTACCACTACTTTCTACTACTTCTACAACAACATACTACTATTACTACTACTACTACTGCTGCTGCTACTACTACAACTACTGCTGCTGTTGCTACTACTACTACTACTACTACGACCATCACCACCACCACCAGTCTTGGGTGAGTGTCTACTGGTGGACACTCTTCTACTACTACCGCTACTATTATTACAACTGCTGCTGTTGCTGCTATTGCCACTACCGTCAGTGACCAAACTAACGTGGGTGCCGCGGTGTGGGTGTGCAGCTGTCCTCGCAGCATCACTATGACTACGGGATGCGGGCGGTGAAGTCCGTGCTGACGGCAGCCGGCAGTCTGAAGCTGAAATACCCCGACCAGAGAGAGGACGTGCTGGTGCTGCGCTCCATCAAGGACGTCAACCTGCCCAAGGTGCCTGTCAACCGTTCTGTCTCCTGTGCCTTTCTGTCTCCTTCTGCATTGCAGTCCTAGGTTTTACACATGGTGTCAAGCTGTATTAGCCGCTTCGTGCCTCTACAGCCCACACTCCCTCTCTGAATAATTTTTTTTTTGTCGTTTACAGACAACTTACGGACATTTTCTTAAGACAGCCGTGCAGTTTATGGGTAAATTTGTTTTTGCTCGTGATGATTTTTTCTTCGGAAATATGCAGATGAAATGTGCGATTTAGAGGTCATACTTTTCACGTGATGGTTAACTTCTTAGGAAATGCTCGGAGCAATCAGCGCCACAAAACATGAATAGGCACAGACATGCAAAAAAATGTATGGTAGTTATAGAGAAAAAATAGTAAGCAAGGAAGAAAAAAAGACTAACCTGTTCTTCGCATCAATTTCGCTGCTGCAAATGAAATTTCTGGATTGTAACATTAAAAATTTGCATAGACCTAGAAGAAAATATCGGGATGTGCAGTAAGATTTTATAATTACTGGATCATATGTTTATTTAAGAAAACGTTTTCGTGTATGTAGTTTCAGGCGCGCTTACGAGCTGGCTTCCGCGTGCTAATCTGTGTGTGTGTGTGTGTGTGTGTGTGTGTGTGTGTGTGTGTGTGTGTGTGAGAGAGAGAGAGAGAGAGAGAGAGTGTGTGTGTGTGTGTGTGTGTGTGTGCGCGCCCGCGCGCGCGTAGAGAGTATGTGTTTGCGGGCTCGCGTGTTACGTCCTGACGTGTTGCTCGTGTTTCAGTTCCTGTCGCACGACATCCCGCTGTTTGAGGGCATCATCTCTGACCTGTTCCCCGGGGTGGAACTGCCTACCCCGGACTACGCGCACCTGGAGGCCGCCCTCAAGGACAACCTGGCCAAGGCCAACCTGCAGTGTGTGCCCTGGTACATGGAGAAGATCATTCAGGTAGGTTTAGACCTTATTTGTCTGTGTCTGTTCTCGTTTGGAGTGTGCCCTTTAGAACGATCTAGTCATGGGCACACTGCAGTGTGTCCCATGGCACATGGGGAAGGATCTTTATAGTGGTATTGGTTTACGATTTTCTGTGTGTCTATTTGTTTGTCTGTCTGTCTATCTGTTTCTCTCTCTCTCTCTCTCTCTCTCTCTCTCTCTCTCTCTCTCTCACTCACTCTCTTTCTCTCTCTCTCTCTCTCTCTCTCTCTCTCTCTCTCCATCTTCTCTGTCTGTGTCTGTGTCTCTGTGTCTGTCTGTCTGTGTCTGTATGTCTCTGTCTCTCTCTCTCTCTCTCTCTCTCTCTCTCTCTCTCTCTTTCTCCCTCTCTCTTTCTTTCTCTTTCCCCCCAATCTCTCTAACTCATTCCCAGTTTCTGTGAGATGCATTTTCTTTCATTTATTCAGGGAAACTTAAAAAAAAAATCGTGGAAAAAATAAGGGGAAAAAGCACATGAGATGCTCAGAGTTTTGTTTTAAACAACACTGACAACTAAGTATGTTTGTGGCGGAGCGGAGAGAGCGAGGAAATGTAGATATAACTCAAATCCGACAAATGACCACGCAGAGAGCCAGTTTTGATTTTAAAACAGTTTTTATCCTTCCCTTTTTTTTTGCGACTGGAAGCCAGTGAAGGTTCGTCGTATATGGAGTGGGAGATTTGTGGTTCTGTGCTTCGATGAAGTCCGCGTTGCCGAGCCTTGAACTCTTCACAGCGATTGGAGGGTAGAATCAGAGCAGGACAAAGGGAGAGAATTGCCTGAATCTTGCCCAGACAGGATACATGAAGTTTCCGACTTTGTGGGATCTACGATAAGGAAGTTTGTGATGGAACTATCTTTTTTTTCAACTGGACAGACTTCCATGTTTTTTGCATTATTGACAGAGTCGACTTTAAGCAAAAGCCGAGTTTCCTGCACTGTCAAGAGAGATGTATTGAATATTTCCGTGAGAGGGTAAGAAATCCATATTTTGTCATATCGCCAGCACCTATGCTTATCAACAATGCAGAGAACAACGGATCAAAAAAAAAAAAAAAAAAAAAAACAAAAAAAAAAAACACCAAGAGTGCTTCAGTCTCGTGACGATTAAGCTTTAGTTTACTGACTGACATCCCCCGCTTCTCTTCTTCTTCTTCTTCTCCTCCTCCATCTCCATCACCAGTTCATTCCCTCTCCTCCATCTTTTTTTTTTCCTTCCCCCCATCCTCCCAGCGTCTCATATGAGCACCATCAGAGGTGAAGGAGTGTGGTGTGGTGGTGTCTTCAGATCTACGACATGATCATGGTGCGCACGGATTGATGATCGTGGGCGACCCTATCGGGGGGAAGACGTCGGCCTTCAGGACCCTGGCGGCCGCCCTGGGCCAGCTGCACCAGCTGAAGCAGATGGATGAACACAGGGTGAGGCACTGCGACACGGTCTGACGGCGCCAGCATGCATGCAAACACACTAGTTTGTACAAGGTGACAAAAAGCAAAGAGATGCACGCACGCACGCTTTTGTACACACACACACACACACACACACACACACACACACACACACACACACGCACACACACACGCACGACACAAACGAACGAATACACACAAATACACTTACACACACACACGCGCACACGCACGCGTGCGCGCTCCACACACACACACACACAAACATACAGACACACATACATACACACACGCGCACACACACACACACGCGCACACACACACACACACACACACACACACACACACACACACACACACACACACACACACACACACACACACGAACACACTGACTCACACACACACACACAAACACACGAGAGAGAGAGAGAGAGAGAGAAGAGAGAGAGAGAGAGAGAGAGAGAGAGAGAGAGAGAGAGAGAGAGAGAGAAAGAAAAAGAGAGAGAGAGAGTTTTCAAAAAGAAGTCTGCATTTTGAGTATATGTCAAGGCGTATATGCATCTTTAGAAAATACATGTTTACGTTTGAATGCATGCATGCATGCATGCACGCACGCGCGCGCGCGCGCGCGCGCGCGCGTGTGTGTGTGTGTGTGTGTGTGTGTGTGTGTGTGTGTGTGTGCACAGGTGGAGTACAGAATCATCAACCCCCAAAGCCATCACTATGGGTCAGCTGTACGGACGGTTTGACCCCGTCTCCCATGAATGGTCAGACGGTAGGTGTCGTTCCGGATTACTAACGTTAAACAGTATTTCTAAAAATTTTATGTAAACCCAGGTTTTCACTCTTGAAACGTATATCTAATAGTAGTGAGTGTAGTCCCACATTTTGTAATGTTAACCCACATTTCTATGTATATCATGTATATAATTTAAACTGTTAAAAATGCATATTTTTTGTGCCAGTGTAATTCCATATTCATAAATGTTAAACCACACATCTAACAGCTAATGCAAACCCTCATTTCTAACTGTTAACCATATTCTTAATAACTAGTGTACTACTTGTACATTTCTGAATACTACATTTCTAAAAGCTAATGTAGATAGGCCTATTTCTAATATCTAGTGCAGTCCACATTTCTAACGTTAAATTACATTGCTAGTAGCAAGTGTAGATCAATATTTGTAAGTGTTAAGCTACATCTCTGGGGGACCATATAGATTCTCATCTCTAAACGTCGATATACATTTCTAGTGGCTAGCATAAACCCATATTTCGCATACTGCAATAACGACTGTAGGGCCAATTTTCTCAGTTGAGAAGAGTGGAAGCACACCGTCGAGTCTCAACCACTTCATGGATGCGTCTCATATACTGTTGTTCAGTTTTCTTGACCAACACTGCAGGTGTCAGTATCTCTCAGACCTAGTTTGACTCCGGGATATGCTATGAAAGTAAGTGTGGAATAGTCTCAGATCATAATGGAATTCCATAGCATTATCTTCATCATTCTCATCTTCGTCGATCTGCACGTAAAAAAATCTCAAGTCCATGGCCCTTCATGACCAGCTCTTACGGTAATCTCAGCTTCGATTTCCTGTCCACGTCTTATATCTTCAGTCAGATCATGTCCACGTCCACATCCTCAGCCAGAATATGTCCAGGTCATCAGCATTGACCAGCTCATGAAGACTGTCGTTGTACGGACGTCACTGCGTTCTCCGGAGGGGGACACGGAAAAGCCGCTGGCCCCGCGTCAGCAGAGAGCTCGGTAGGAGGTGTCCTGTGTATGCTGGATCAGGACAGGCACCACTGAACACAACCAACGTGACTTGTCAGTAGTGCAGTGTCTCTTCTTGTGGGTTGCTGTATGACGACTTGCTATTGACTTGTTCCCTGTGGATTACTGGTGCAGGGCTGCAACGAGACCCTTATGAGGACTTGGTGTTACTGGTTCCCTGTGGGCTTGTGCAGGGCTGCAACGAGACAAGCCAGGAATATGAGGACTTGGTGTTGACCTGTTCCCTGTGGATTACTGGTGCAGGGCTGCAACGAGACAAGCCAGGAATATGAGGACTTGGTGTCGATCTTGTTCCCTGTGGATTACTGGTGCCGGGGCTGCAGTGAGACAAGCCAGGAAGTGGCAGTGAACACTGGCAGGAATGAGCAGCGTGGACTGCGTGCTTCTGAAGCGGTATTGAAGATCAGACAGCCAAATTAAAAAAAAAAGAAAGCTGTTCGCATATGTGTAAGTCTAAATCTGAGACACAGATTGCTTCGAAAAGCGTAAGTCGACACCTGATCCATACCCCAGTATTCTGGCAGATTTAGCCTCACTTTGAAATACAGCTCCCTTAACAACTCCAAGATAAGAACGCAATCTATTTATCAGTGCATTCATCTCTTTGACTGAGTCTCGTATCTAAGATCCAAAAGTACAGCCGTTTCAGTAAAAACAGGGTCTCAACTTTGTTTTCTTCCCATAGCCATGCCTGTGATGTAACTCACCTAGCAGTTGAAAATGGAGTAGAGCCAGATACCACAAATGGTTCTGTCCAGTAGCAAAATGCCGTAGACCGCATACACTGTGTTGTTGGTGTTGTTGTTTTGTATTGCATTATATCATGTTGTCTTATATTATGTTGCAATGTTTTCAGTTGTGTTGTCATGTCTTGTGTTGACCTATCCTGTCTTGTATTGTCTGTGCGGTATTGTATAACTTCGTCATCTCAGATCTCTCTATGTGAAAGAGCGCAGAGCCATAATACACTCGCATCCACAGGTTTTCTTTTTTACCCATTTCCTGTCTGCTTTTATTCTTTACCTATCAACATTGATTTACCTTCAGATTTGTATCAAGAACAGCCCCATAGCTGTTACAGAAAAGTTTGATACTGCTCTGGTTTAGCACCCTTAATTTCACCCTAGTCCTTTTCTCCGTGTTACTTTAAGTTTCATAGTAAGCCACTCTTTGCCAAACCATTTGATGGCGTCGGATCGTTCACCGGTATCTATTTCACAGCATTATTGAGCTGCTTTCCTTCTTTGTGCCAAACCTCTCAGGCTGATTTTTTCCCCAGGTGTGCTGGCCAACACATTCCGTGAGCACGCGTCCAGTACCTCAGAAGACCGCAAGTGGATCATCTTCGACGGCCCTGTGGACGCCGTGTGGATCGAGAACATGAACACGGTGCTGGACGACAACAAGAAGGTACCTCATTGACTTTCAAAAGATCTTTAAGAAAATGTAAGTACTGTATCCGCCAAACATGAACAAACGAATTATAGAACACAAAGCTCAAAAAAGTGTTTTTTTTTTCTTGTGGTTCGTTTGTTCATGTTTAGCGGATACTTAAATTTTTCAAAAGATTTTGTTCAGATCTCTGCCTGCAGTCGCCTCACTTCGTAAAAGGTCGCTTAATGAGCACTGATCTGACTGTTGACCGACTGCAAGGTCTGAGAGAACCGTTTAGGAACTGCAGTGTATGTTAGATTTCAAGTTAACTTTCATAACAACTACATTTCTATGTTGCTTTTTTGTTAAAATAATAAGCGTAGGTTTTTCACAGAGATGTTAATGAAAGGCAGAATTATGAGATTTTCACAGAACAACCTGAAAAATGACGTAAGCCTTCATGGAAACCAAACGGACATTTGGCAGAAACATGGCCTATTTTAACAGAAATTTGTGTGAGCAGCAAGATTATTGCTGAGTGCTGTGGGGGGTTTTTTGTTTCATAATAATTGAAATAATGTATGGTTTACTAGTCAATCAAACTCTAGCTGTTAGAATTCTTTGTCAGATACGCGCATGTTTGTGAAAGGAGAGAATTCACTATTGGAAGAGTGTGTGTTTGTGCTCAGTCCTGACTATGCCCGATGTTTCAGCTGTGTCTGATGAGCGGAGAGATCATCCAAATGAGCAACAAGCAGAACATGATCTTTGAACCACAGGACCTGGAGCAGGCCTCTCCCGCCACTGTCAGCAGGTACAGGCTGCCATTTGGTGTTGTGTTACTTTCTGGTTTGACCGGTTTATAGCCCAGCCGACCGCATGGAGCCGCAACAGCGCAAGAAACAAAAGTAAATAAGCTATGCAGGTCTGTATGCACAGTCTATGACAGTTGATGAAATAGCAACAGCCTGCGTTCTTTATCGGGTGTCCAAATAAACTCCAAAGATTTCCTTTCATATTGCTCACCCTCTGTCGTTATTTGCTCTTTGTAATTTATGACAGTTTTTCCCCCATTCGCTTTAGAATTTCTCTTTCTTAATTGTTGTTGCCATTCCTTTAATTTTGCTGCGATTGGTCAGTGTGTACATGTCAGACAAAAGTAAATACTGAGACAAAATTAAAGACAGAATTTGTATGTACCAGCAGCAAATAAACCCATCAACATGAAAAAAAGAGAGAGAACCCAGACATACATTAAAACAATAAAATGTTCTTTTCGCGTATTCATGGAAAGATTAGCATGATGAAACGGGTTTGTAAATGGCCTGGAAATAGAAAATGGAAAGGAAAACCGAAAACAAGCAATTCTTCCTGTCTTTTGACATTGTGAAGAAGTCGCACAAACAGGAGAAAATAAGATGCTACCTGAGCTGGCTTCAGTTAAGGTTCACAGAAGATAGTGTAGGTATGCCCGTGCGCATGCCTATGTGTGTTCATACCTCTGCGAGTTGAGTCCGCATATGCCTTTCATCATTTGTATGGTTACACCGTGGTGTGTGTGTGTGTGTGTGTGTGTGTGTGTGTGTGTGTGTGTGCAGGTGCGGGATGATGATTTACATGGACCCTCTGCAGTTGGGATGGGAGCCACTCGTCACTTCCTGGATGCAGACCAGTCTGCCAGAGTTCCTGACAGCCGACCAACGTAACATGATCAAGGTAAAGTCACACCATCATCACATAAGCCACAATAGGTTTTTGCATTGGGCAAATTCATTGGGACCATCGTCGCATAGACTAGCGAAACTGTCCGACAGGAAGCGCCCATTCACAAGCACAATGCAACTATACAATCATTGCCAACAGTAACGGGCTTAAAAGGCGGAGTTCTGCTGACGTCTGCTCCCGAAGCCGTACCTCTGGCCAGCTGGAGGGTCTTCAGCCTCTTAGCCGGGATGCTAGCGGCATTAAGCCAACAGGTAAACGCCGCTGCAAGCATCGACCAATGGCAAGAAAGTTTACAATACTTGCCAAATCGCGTAGCCCCCCCCAAAAAAATATATATATTAATGTAATGAAGAAAACAAACCGAGACGAAATAAGGGAATGTTATAAGAAGTCCCTCACTGACTCGATTTCTCTGTATTTGTAATCAGCGTTCTTTTCGATGCGAACAAGATCGAAGCTATTTGTAAGGCTTAGAGGTGAGAAATGGTTTTGTTCTAATTTTACAGAGCTCGTAATTGTTCCAGAGCGTCATGGATAGTAGCTTCCACTGTTATGTCCATTGTTTTCGTGGAATTTTCCTACTCGGGTAAACGTTTTGGTCATGAAGTCGAAATTCATCTGTTGACATATCTTTTCTGTGAAAGAAATCGAGACAGATTTCTTGAGCAGTAGTACCTATGCCTGTACCTTTCTCCATCCACGGCGAAGCAGGATATTGTAACGAAACGGAGCTCACAGCCCTGGCGTGTATCTGAAAAAAATATTGTCATTAATCTTATTTAATTATTCTGACAATTTGAGTTAAACAATATACCAACCGTTAATTTGATACTGAGTGGTTTCAGTGTGTGTGTGTGTGTGTGTGTGTGTGTGTGTGTGTGTGTGTGTGTGTGTGTGTGTGTGTGTGTGTGTGTGTGTGTGTGTGCGTGTGTGTGTGTGCGCGCGCGCGCGCGTGTGTGTGTGTGTGTGTGTGTGTGCGTGCGTGCGTGCGTGTGTGTGTGTGCCTGCGCGCGCGCGCGCGTGTGTGTGTGTGTGTGTGTGTGTATACGTGTGTACGTGCATGCGTGTGTGTGTGTGCCTGCGTGCGTGCGTGCGTTCATGTGTGTGTGTGCGTGTGAATGCGTGCGTGCGTGCGTGCGTGTGTGTGTGTGTGTGTGTGTGTGTGTGTGTGTGTGTGTGTGTGTGTTATTGTGTTTATGGGAGTGCGTGCGAGGAGGTTATATCCTGTTCAAATTCTAGGTAAACTTTCAAATGTATTGAAAAATTCAGTAACTCTCGCAGACGTCTACACGGCGAACAGCACACTTTGGTTCGCTAGCAGCCACTGCAGAGTTGTGGTTGTGTGTGCGTTGTTTCAGATGCTGTCGGGTGGATCTTGCCGCCATGCCTGCACTTTGTGGGCAAGTACTGTCAACACATCCTGGCGTGTCACCCCATGCACCTCACGGCCTCCGCCCTCAAGCTGTACGAGTGTCTCTTGAGGACGTTAAGTACGCAGCAATTAGTTTCTGTTTTTTTTTTTTTTTTTTTTTTTTTTTTTTTTTTTGATTACGTCTGTCGGTACGTTTGTTTATTGAGATGACCAATATGTGTCAGATTGTCTTAATCGTTAAAGAAACGGATGTGTAGCACTGCATGTAGGCTAAGTTTGTCGAACCTCACATTTTGTGTGTGTGTGTGTGTGTGTGTGTGTGTGTGTGTGTGTGTGTGTGTACCTTGTTCTCTGATTATTGGTCGACTTTTCTTTCGTACAAAATGATGAAAGCAGTGATATGGTCGCGTCCCTTGTATATGATACTGAGTGAACAATTTTGTGTATTGTTTATATGTGTCCATAATTGTTTATCAGGTTTGTTCCTAAGTAATAATGACCACGTATAAAAAAAACCCTGACATTCTTTCAAAGATTAATTTTTAACGCTGAATGTTTTACCAAGACTTCATGCTTTACAAATGATATAACTGAAAAAAAAACATACACATTTATAGATAGATAGATATTTATAAATAATTATGTCTATACACGCATGTGTGTCTGTTGTTTGTGTTTGAGTGTGTGTGCGCGCGCGCGCGCGCGCGCGCATGTGTGTGTGTGTATGCGTGTGTGCATGTGAGCGTCCAAGAGCGTGTGCGCGTGCGTGTGTGTATGAGTTCCACATTCCTACACGTCGGTACCCATATGTTTCACACACATCGCCATTCAGCAAGCCTCCACCCTATAGTTTCCAAACCAGAAGATTACCCCAAACCGTGCACACTCTCCGCAGAAAACTGGGCCGTGACGACGACGATGACGACGAGGATTTCATCGAGGAGGAGGAGGAGATCTCGGAGGACGCCCCAGACCCCATGGCCAAGGCTCAGTCCAAGTCGGACAAAGCGATCCAGGAGGAGCAGAGCAACATGATGATCGCCCATTTCTTCTTCGCCATCGTGTGGTCCGTGGGCGCCACGCTGGACGCCGCTCCCGCATCAAGTTTGACGAGTTCTTCAAGAGCCTGTGTGAGATGGAGGGCAACAACGCCAAGTATCCGAGGTGTGTGTGTGTGTGTGTGTGTGTGTGTGTGTGTGTGTGTGTGTGTGTGTGTGTGTGTGTGTGTGTGTGTGTGTGTGTTTCTATTTTGGACAGATTTGGATAGTGGCCGTAGGGGTCGGGAGGACCTAAGCTCTGTACAAATGCATGAAGCACCTTTTAAGGGTTTGATATCCCCTTTTCACACGCCCAACAGTGTTTTCGCTTTTTTTTTTTTTTCATTTGTGTTTGTCTTACATCTCCTAAATGTTTTAACCAACCAATAAATCAATTTTCGAGCAACAAAACAAGCCAAGCAACCCAACCAATGCTTTAAACCAACTAGATAACCCCCAAACAAGCAAAACAACTCAACAAAATCGGACCCATGATATAACCCCTTTCATGTTCATGTCGGTATCGGCCATCAGTTTTGTCTGTCGTTTGTGTATAAATGCAATACTATATGCATTGGAGTCACATGGATTTTGTGACTGATTCTCTTGTCACTGATGTTTTTCTATTCGTGTGGTATCACAACTTTGTGAAAGGACGTTCAGTTTTAGATTTTTCCAACAACCAACATTGAAACTCGAATTTCTTTCTTCTTTCTTTCAGTATGTCACCTTGCTCTCTTTCTTTCGTTTTCTTTGTTTGTTTCCCACGCTCCTTTACTCCTTTTTTTTTTTCCAATTCCAGGCGAAGGACCTGAAGTTCAGCCGCGCGCGTTGATGATCCCCAAGAAGGGTACCGTGTACGATCACGTGTACATCCAGAAACAGTACGGTTCTTGGAACACCTGGAGTAGCCTGGTGCAGGCCGTCAGCATTGGAGAAAAGGCCCAGGTAAGCTGATCTACTTAGGTAGCAACAGGTTTCACGCCCACATTCACCGGAGGAGATGTGGCAGAGTGAGGAGGAAGCTGGGGGAAGAAGGTGGGGAGGGGGGTTGTCAGGAGATGGGAGTGGGAGACGAGCAAAAGGTACACTTTACCACTAAATAAAAAACACGCCAACGTGGCTGATGAAAATCGCCATATGTGCAGTGGACTCCAGCAGGAATAGAGACCTCACATTAGCGTGTTTTTTTTTTTTTTGTGTCGTTTTTTTTTTTAACCATGCTCACACTCTGTCCCTCGTTTACTGGATTGTTGTTCTGGTTCATTTTGTTGAAGGGATGACTGTGTTGTGTACATTCGAGTGGTCATTCGGGCGTTGTCTGACATGGGAGGCCGTGATGAGTGTGTGGCCGTATAGCGCGCGTTTCCTCCATGCCAGTGGACAGAAGTTCTGTCTGTCTGTCGATTGTTCAGCCTCTTTCAGGCACACACACACACACACACACACACACACACACACACACACACACACACACACACACACACACAGAGTCTAATTTTCTCTAAGTCTTTACAAATATTGCGCACGCTCCCGAGTGTGTGTGTGTGTGTGTGTGTGTGTGTGTGTGTGTGTGTGTGTGTGTGTTAGCGCCTGTATATCTGTTTTAACTTCTGTTGCAAATCTTTTGTAGAAAAATATTCAAAGCTCTCGCAAACCTGTACCTTTTCATTCTATAGGCATTAAATTTTTAAAGCCTGAAGACTTGGAAACATACGTGTCACCTTTTCAGTTCACTTTGCTCAATACTTTCAACAATGCTCACTGCAAATGTTTCAATATTTTGTCATTGCTTCTGTTTTAACAGGAACTTCAGGTAAAAACTATTTTATGTGTTTTTGAGGTATTTGACTTTCTCTGTGGCTACAGCTTCAGTGTGAAAAGACAGATCAGGGCTGTGTGTAGAGTTTGGAAAGAGTCGTTGTATCAGCCGTTGGTGTTAGACAGTGTGTCAGTACATTTTCTATCGCTTGCTTGCTTTATGTGTGGTGATACTGACAGGTACATACGGCATTGATTTTTTTAATTTTTGTCGGGTTTGCTTTTGAAGAACAAGCACAAAACAGACGCTGTTTGTGATTGTTTAAAAACACTTGACTGGTTTTTGTTGTCTATTTGTGTATACCAATGGGTTTGGGGGGCATAACGGAATTCTTACAGTCTCTAGTGAGTGGTGGTTTGGGAATAAAGGATGACATCATTTGAATATCAATGGGTATATACTGATAAAAACATTAAACGTGTCTTCATAACGTACACAAAAACACAAAACATGGTAACAATGCCCCCCAAAAAGAGTAAAGAAATGAAATAAAATCAGCATACAGAAACCCTTTCGCTTTAACATTTTTTGTTGTTCGAACACAAAGGCAGAAACTCTGTACCAAGTACCCGCACTTCATTCATGAAAAAAGGTATTTGGATGGTCTTTTCAGTGCTGTATATGATAATGTACCCATAGAAACGCGAAGGGAAATAGGCTTAAACAATACCAACGGATAGTCTTGAAAGAGTGGCCGTAAAGTAAATCTGAAATGGTGCAAATGGTAATGAGAAAGGAACTAGACCCAAAAGCAAATGATCTGGATACAGAAATGGATAGCAGTGTTAGATCAACGTGCAGTTTAACGAAAGGTTTAGAGTGAAATCAACAGTAGGTGTACGACGTAACGTGTGGTAAATAAAACGTTTGCTCAACGATAAGTTGGAATGGACTATACGTCTGCAAGCTAAACAGCGGTGTTGATGAGATGTCGATGCCTTTTTATTAGTCCTTTCATAGGGATGTGTAATTGAATATTTGAAATGAAATTGAAAGACCTGTTAAGTATCTAGTAATATATCCGTACACTTAATGTGACCTTGGTAATAAACGTCAACAAGAAGGGACACGATTTATTCATGCTGAAATTATGTTTTTGAAGCATAATGTATGAAATGAGAAGTCATGAGCTACTGAGACACGCTGGAAGTAATAGATATAAGCAGATATAATAAATGAAAACATATGTAAGAGAAAAAACATAGTAAGATGTCAATTCTGTTTGTTCGTATTCTTCAAAATGACCTTAGAAATAAATCGATGTACTAACTTCATGAACTGTGTGCCACTGTGTATGGTTTTGACTTAGAACAAGCTAGACCACGTGTCTGTACTGCTTTACGTTTTCAATGTTTCGAAATCGTCTCTTGTGTTTGCTTTAAATTTTGTGTTTATACAATGTACCAATTTCATTTTACGCGCTTGCCAGAGAGAGAGAGAGAGAGAGAGAGAGAGAGAGAGAGAGAGAGAGAGAGAGAGAGAGCATGCTTATGAGCTGCCAGGAGATTCAAGAGAACATGTTTGTGCCTTTTTCTTACATCTTATATCATAAATGCTTCAAGAGGACAGTAATAAACATAACTCAGTCACACATGGTGTGATTAAATTCCTTTTATCCTGAGGCTCTTGCGGGTACGTTCTTCCTCTGTAGCTAGCCTGCTACATTGTCAATGTGTTTTTGTACGTCCTTGGCTGCATGTGCCACGTAAAGATTTCGTGGTTTGTTTTTTGGAGGATGTTGAACTGTTTTCCTTGGCATGTACTTCGTTTTATTGCTTCCACGATATGCACGATGATATTTTGTTCTGATACTCGGAGGAAAATGTTTCCGTCTGTTCCCTTCTCTGTATCTCTCTCTGTCTGTCTGTCGGTCTGTCAGTCTATCTTGTCTCTCTGTCTGTCTGTCTGTCTGTCTCACGCTGACGGATGCATGGTTGATGGTCTTAATTTGAACTTTCCGATTTGAACCGGTTCTGTACAGTAAAGATTTGTAAAGGACTACCAAGGTCTTACGATGAATGTGGAACGTTGTGAACAGAAGCATGGGGCCCGAATATGAGATTCTCTGTCGGAGGATGGGGGTGGGGTGTGTGGGCTGCCTGGCAGGAGAAAGCTGGACACCTCCCTGGTAATCCCTGCACGTGCTTACCTACCCATGTCTGAGCACCCTTCGTGTGCAAAATTCAGATTTCCATGTTAATAGCCCTGTAGTCCATGTCGACGCTCGGTGAGTTTGGGGAATAGGAAAATCCTCAACAGGAACCGAAACACTTGGGCGAGAAGTAAAGTACTGCATGGCATGATAGACATTCAGACAGCAGTAACAGCCCTATTGCTTTTGACCAAGGATAATTTCCGTTGTAGAATCCAAGCGAAAACGTGATCATGTAATAATATGGTATGACTATAAAATGATATTATATAAATATGCAAGGAATACTCACTAATATTATTGGTCATCATCAGTTCATGGTGTTGCATAGATAACTGAAATATATGTATGTGTTGTTGGTGGTAAAACAGAACGATTCGTATATGGTTTTATGTTCTTGACGCAGAAGTGAAGCATGTAATGTCAGAAGAAGAAACATGAGAACTAACGCCATCGTACATGAATTGACATAATTAACATAGAACCGAAGCATGTGATATGTTCTGAGTAGACGGATGAAGACTAACACTCGTTGTTTGCTTGTCCCTCAAGGCGACACAGAACAGCGTGTTTACAGGAGAGGTCTCGGTAAGAGTCGGGAAGTTCACCCCGCGAAGGGGACGCTTCCCTTCTGTACCCCCTTTTAGTTCTGGCGGAGCGGGGACCTGATACAGGATCCTGGTTGTTTAGTTTGGGCTTCTTTTATTTCCCTTTGTTTTGTTTCCAGCCCTTGTAGATCCAATATCCGTTTCGTTTACGCACGACACCTATTTTGTTGAAGTATATATGTTTTACCCTTGTATTCGTAGATGAAATACCCGTTTTATTTGCGAATGGTACATTTTTTTTTTGCATGGGTTGCTTTCATTTCGTTGTTAGATTTGTATATCTACCACACATCCCTTACCATCCTTTTTGCACTTACTAACCATGTGGCAATATTTGCGAGGATCGATTGTGTGCTTTTTAGAAAAACCTTATGCACGATCTAGCGCGTCTTTTGTGTTTTTCACAATAAATGTAAAATGAAACATATAAGGGTTTGCTAGCTTAATATCAATTCTTGTCGGCGACTATAACCGCGTTATGAGTATTGCAATGTTGTGAAAATATGCTGAATGAATGTTTCATTTATTATGGTAACCACGGGTTGCCAACTGTAACATTTATGTCCAAACGATTTTTTTTCCGCCACATCGTTTAGAAACAAATACGAACAAAGTAGACAATATAAAGATGATAGTAAAACGCTGAATTTGAAGATAGATCTGAGCTTGCATCAGGGTTTATTAGAAAACCTAACTGCTAATACGTGGCAAAACAAATCTCGCTTTTTCGTGCATTACCGATTTCAACATGGAAAAGGCACATGCGCTATCCTGATATGAATTGGCTGATTATGTATGCTCATATGCGACCCTCGTTCAGAAATTATAGTTAATTGGCGACATTTTTTCATAACTTGAGACGAAACCAACTATGTGAGAATATGGATCATTAATATATCCAGGAACATGCGTACATATGACGCAGAAAGAGAGCAAACTGAAAATTCTGAGTGAATATTGCCACAAATACAATTTTCAACGTATTCGTACTGTTCTCTTTTTTGTTTGTTTGCCATATCCTGAATAATCGTTGTTCATGGAAGTGTCCTACTCGTTCTTTTAAATGCACCTATAATAATCAAGTACCTTAGATGATGGGACAAAATCATGTTTGAGAAATGAAGACTGTTCATGGCAGCATCTGATAGTGCAAACGAACTAGAATTGTTGGGTGATAGAACTTGAATAGCAAGGCGCAAAGTCAAGGAAACATTTGGATGGTATTTTGTGAATTTTTAGTCTCTTCCTCAAGTACATTGTCACTTGCACAGCATTGTCATTGACCATTGATTTGTTACATCTTCACTTGAATGAAGTTACGCTGTCATTTACTCTCAGTTACATTTGAACCGAATTGCACTGGCCCTGCTCCACACTACATTGTAATTTGTAAATGTCATTTGCAGAACATCACATGGTCATAGGCACCACATTACATTGTAATTGGCACCACATTGTGCTGTCACCTGCATCATGATGCGTTGTTATTACCACCACAGTGCATCGTCATTAGCATCACATCACTTCTTCATGACGCTGTTCATTTGTGCCACATTGCTACACCATTTGTATCTCAGTACACCGTCATTTGTATCACATCACGCTGTCATTTGTGCTAGATTATCATGACATTTGCATCACATTACACTGTCGTTCGTATTATGTTACGTCGTCACTTCCAACACATGAGATAGTCACTCGCGCGATAATGCATTGACATTTTGATCACATGACAATGTCATCTGTATTGCAGTATACTGTCAGTTGTACAACTTTACCGTCTCATTTGCACTAATCACACTGTCATGTACACCGCACTGTGCTGTCATTTACATCACATTACAGCGTCACTTGCATCAGTATACATACATATGGGGAACCGCCGATTTGTCGCAAAGCATATACCATACTGTATTGTCATTTTGACCACATGAAAGCGTCATTTGTATTCGTTTACACTGAAAGTTGCAGCCCATTACTCTGCCTTTTGTGCTACATTATACTGTCATTCGCGCATTACACTGTCATTTGCACTACATCATTCTGTCATGTGTACCACATTACACCCCATTCTCGTTTGCACCACATTAACTGCGTCGTCATACGCGCCCCTTTGTACTGTAATTTGCAGCGCGTTAGAACATCGTTTACAATACATTACATTAAATAATCTGGCGCACATTACATCATCATTCACAGCACACTACGTTGTCACTTGTAGCACGGTTCAAGGTCATTTGCTGCACGTTACATGCTCATTTATGGAACATTACATCATCATTTATAGTACATCACATCATTTAAAGCACATTTCATCAGTTTTTTGCAGCACATTACATCATCATTCACGACACATTACATGGCATTCATAGTACATGCCGTCATTATTTCCAGTATATTACATCATCGTTCACAGCACATACCATCATTGTTTGCGGTACATTACATCATTATTATCAGGACGTTGCATCATAATTCGCAGCACATTACATCATTATTTGCAGCACATTACATCATTATTTGCAGCACATTACATTGTTATTTGCGGCACATTACATTATTATTGGCAGCACATTACATTATTATTTGGAGCGCAATACATTATTATATGCAGCACATCACATCATTATTAATGGCAGCACATTACATAATTATTTCCAGCACATTACATCATTATTTGCAGCACATAACATTATTATTTGCAGCGCATTATTATTATTTGCAGCGCAATACATTTTTATTTGCAGCACATCACATCATTAATGGCATACATTACGTAATTATTTACAGCACATTACATCATTATTTGCAGCACATTACATTATTATTTGCAGCGCATTATTATTATTTGCAGTGCATTACATTATTATTTGCAGCGCATTATATTATTATTTGCAGCACATTACATTATTATTTGCAGTACATTACATTATTATTTGCTGCACATTGCATCATCATTTGCTGCACATTTCATTATCATTTGCAGCACATTACATCGTTATTTGCAGCACATTACATTATCATTAGCGGCACATCATTACTGGCAGCACATTCCATGATTATTCGCAGCACACTACATCATTATTTGCAGCAAAATACATTATTATTTGCAGGATGTTGCATCATAATTCGTAGCACATTGCATCATTCTTTGTGGCACATTATATCATTATTTGCAGGATGTTGCATCATAATTCGCGGCACGTTACATCATTCTTTGCAGCACACAACATTATTCTTTGCGGCACATTACATTATTATTTGCAGCACACTACATTATTCTTTGCAGCACATCACATTATTATTTGCAGCACACTACATCATTATTCACAGCACATTACCTCATTAATTGCAACACATTACATCATAATTCACAACACATTACAGCACCTTCAGAGCATATTACGTCATTTGCTGCACATTACATCATTACTTGCAGTGCATCGCCACACGATTTACAGCGCATCACACCACCATTCACAACACATGACATAACTACTCACAACACATCATTATTTGCAGCACATTGCATCATAGCGCATCACACCACCATTCACAACACATGACATTACCATTTACAATACATCATTCTTTGCAGCACATTGCATCATTCTTTGCAGCATGTCACATCATCGTTCAAAGATTATTAGAACACCGTTTACGGCACATTACGTCGATTTTTTTGTTTGTCTTGTTTTCATTTGAGTTGATTTGTTTTTCAACATCTTACAATACCATTTAGTCCTTATCGCTATGTGATTTGCCCCATATTGCATTGTCATTGTTTCACATCGTCATTTCCATCACATTACGCCGTCATTTTCGCCACATCACGATCTCCCTTTGTACCCCATGATGCTATCATTTGCACCACATTACACTTTTATTTGCATCACATTACATCGTTCGTCTTTTGCACCACACTGCATTTGTTTCTTTGGGTGAATATCAGTGCCATGAACATTACGAGGTTTACCGTCTTGGGTCCGGCTTATCTATAATAACTGGTAGAATTCAGTTTAAAAAAAGATGATCAGCTTTGCGTCGTCACGCTCTTGGTCTTCTTGAGACGTCATTTAATTCTTGTTTCCACTCCGGTACCACTGTACTGTAGTGTCACATCTTGTAGTTCTGTAGTTCATCTCTCTCTCTCTCTCTCTCTCTCTCTCTCTCTCTCTCTCTCTCTCTCTCTCTCTCTCTCTCTCTCTCTATCCTATCCGTCCTCGTTCTTCCGCTTTCTCCCATTCCTTCTTTTTTTGTCTGTCTGTCTTTCTGTTGCGCGCGTGCGCACGCTTGTGTGTGTGTATGTGTGTGTGTGAGAGAGAGAGAGAGAGCACGCACGCGCGCGCCTGTGTGTGTATGTGTGTGTGTGTATGAGAGAGAGAGAGAGAGAGAGAGAGAGAGAGAGAGAGAGCGCACGCACGCGCGTGCCTGTGTGTGTGTGTGTGTGTGTGTGTGTGTGTGTGTGTGTGTGTGTGTGTGTGTGTGTGTGCGTGTGTGTGCGCGCGCGCGCGCAAAAGCTTCATAGCGTTTCTCTGTCCTGCACGACCACAGCTACTGTCACAAAACGGAAGTATATATTTGTTTGGGAACCTTAACTTGCTTCCCGCATGCATTAGACTCTTGATACTGCACTGAATAGTGCTTAAACCATTTCTTCGGGCCCATGGTGGTATTTGCTTTAAGTACTAGAATATGGCGATGTTGATCTCACAGACAATGGGCTTGTAAGGGGATGGGATGACGGGTGGAGGTGGGAGTAGGGAGGAGGAGTAGAGGGTGGGGGAGAGAGGCACTGGGACAGAGAACAGCCAAAATAAAAGCATGATTTCTCCTCCAAAAGATCAGGTCAGGTGTCTGGATACATTCGCTATTTTCTCACACTCAGGCACAGATACGTAGGAACACCCTTGACACAGATTTTATTTCTACACTAAAAAAAATTATATTTGTATATAAAGTTCTTAGTGTACAAAAATGACGTGCAGACCTGAAAATATTCTCATTCTAGGAGAGAGAGAGGGAGAGGGAGGGAGAGAGAGTAGAGAGAGAGAGAGAGAGAGAGAGAGAGAGAGAGAGAGAGAGAGAACTTATGCATATTTTTGGATAGTATTTGTTGAACAATTGCTAAACTGATGTTCTTTGCATTACAATCATACCCGAATATATACAATTTTCAATACATATATGCATGTGTGGTCAATACGTTTGGTATGTTATTTGCTCATAATGCTTGTTTTTTACTGCGTGGTGTTATTAAACTCAGCTACCGTGTACACGAGAGAACCCCTCACTTTCCCAGTGACTGATCGACTGTTATCTACCATTGACTTTTAATCCCAAATTAAAACGTCAATGCTTGGGAAAAAGGAAAACAGCGAATAACACGAGGCAATATGAGCACAGCACATGGACAAAAACATCACCCACTACGCAGTCATACTCTTCTCCTGCCCACTCCTCCTGTTGAGGTGTTGCATAAACCACTTACACGCATAGGGCTCACGGTATTGTTTCCAACCTGCTTGCGAATACACTTTGAGGGGTATGGCAGGAAAAGGAAGAAGAAAGAAGAAAGAAAGAAGGAAGAAGGATGCGGAGGGAGGAGGAGGAGGAGGAGGGAGAGGAGAGAGANCAGCACATTACATCATTATTTGCATCGCACTACAGTATTATTTGCAGCACATTACATCATTATTTGCATCGCACTGGCACAGTATTTATTTGCAGCACACTACATCATAAACCGCGAAACATTACATCCTTATTTGCAGGATGTTGCATCACAATTCGTGGCACATTACATCATTATTTGGCAGCACACTACATTGTATT
>JADBJO010001867.1:347500-367497 GCA_016801955.1 Conus betulinus
TCGCATGGGTGTTTGTCCTAATCTAGGGTAAACAAATGGAATCACCCGATGACCAGACACCGTCAGAATGATCATGCCTTTAGTTCTGAGGACATGTCCAACTAGTTGCAAGAGCTGGGCTAATAATTGGGTTGACTGCGAACACAGCTGGCAGAAATAGGAATAAACAAGGTACAAACGCAAGAGTAATAACCGTTGTTTAAATCTGATGCAACAATTTAGGGTAAGGAATGGTTAAAATGGCGTAGGAAGGCAGTTCTAACGTTAGATTGATTTTTGGTAATAAAAATGTAGTCATTTACAGCACTTTTAAGAAAATAATAGATTTTACATGGAATTTAAAAATGTTTTACATCTAAATAACGATTTCTGAGATTTATTATATGAAAAGAAATGGTATGTAAATGAGTTACTTTTGGCATTGCGCGTTTTTTATGGATTTTATTTTTGATGTTAAACTCACTCTTTTTTTGATATAATTATATGGACAAATGAGGGGAAAAGAAATCAGTTTCGTATGGGTTTGGGGAAATAAAGTTGGATGAAAAATGCGGATCTCGATTTGAGCCATAAATATATATCTTAAAATCTCTAAGCGCAAGACAGATTGCATATTACATATTTATACACACCTAAAGAAAACAAATCTATAGCAAAAAGACGTTAACAAACGCAGTTGAAAGTTGAGAGAAATAATGTTACTTTTACCACATTTTCGGTGGAAAGAAATGAGTTTCAGGAAAATCTCAGCTCCTCACAACCCAGAAAACCCTTTGTGGTCGGCCAATTGTCGATAGTTTTTGAATTATATTCTATGCAAGAATCTGATTCTGTTTATAAACAACACAAGTTGAAGACATCATGAAAGAGAATATTAAGTGCATTTACACATTTGAAATAATTTTTTGGCCCAGTTTTCATTAAGGACACTGTATGAATATAGAGCCTGTTACTGTATACAAGTTGACATCTTGATGAAACACACACGCACGCGCACACACACACACACACACACACACACACACACGCACGCACGCACGCACGCACGCACGCACGCGCACGCACGCACGCGCGCGCACGCACGCACACGCACACACACACACACACACACAAACACACACACACCCCTACGAATAAAACTGATTTCATTTATAGGTAATTGATCAAACTAAGCGCAAGAAAATTCTACAGTCATTGCCTTCTTTCTTTCTTTTCTTTTTTTTTTTTTTTTTTAACTGCTTTTGACTTCTTTCGTTTGCATGAATGTTATGTCAAATTCATATTGTTCACCGGAATCATTTAACCACGTAAAATTAATGTAGTTTACCTTAACTGTATTCATTTCCGAACATTCGTAGCTTATTCAAACTCTACTAACTCGGTTGACTTAAATTGTGCAGGCATCTGCTGCTTATAAAACTGCAATATCTAGCTCTGTGTGTGTGTGTGTGTGTGTGTGTGTGTGTGTGTGTGTGTGTGCGCGCGCGCGTGCGTGCGCGCGCGTGCGCGCGCCTGCTTGCTTGCATGCGTATGTGAGCGCGTGCGCCTTACGAGCGTGCGTGTATGTGTGCGTATGTTTGATTTTTCGAAGACTTCGGAGGTTCTGCATTTTTTTTTTTTTTTGAAAAAAAGTCAAACACCTGATACCCCCGAAGACAAGCGGAAATCTACACTGCGCCGAATTCTACCATTTTGTTCACTGACATCCTTTTCAAAACGGCACATTTTATTTTTTTGTTTAACGGTTTCATTCCAGCTCATTCTGCTACCTTGGTCGTATCCAGTAATCGGTAAGTTTGTTTCGATAAATCTGAGATAACCTCTGCTTCCGTCTGTTAGCTCCTTAGAAGCAATAATTTTGGATCGTGTGATTCTTGATCAATATGATCATTATGCCAAAATTTATGCAATCGTTCACGAAAAAAGATACTAACGACTTTGCCTCATATCTATGTAGTCAGGAAATCATGTTTATCATTATATGCCTGAGCGCGTTTTGTTAAGAAGTGCATTTCCTACGCAAAAATATGCAGTAAGGCTATAGGGTGCTCAGTAGTATTGATTATATTGTGAGAAGTCCATAGCTTGAAATTTTGCGCACACAGAAATTATGTGATACGGAACAATTAAGCAGAAAAATACCTAGATGAAAATTATATGTAGAATATTGAAAAGGCTGCTGCCTATGAACAGTTATTTTCACTCCTGAATTAATCAGTTTGATTCTGTCATTACCGTGGATCAGCTGGAAGCAATTCGCGTTACAACAGTAATGAGCATTATGATAGAACTAACGCCTCGTCATCTTGATTGATTTCTTTATGTGAATTCTCATCACAGTTCAGAACCAACTCACATAACCCCTTATGATGTAATTGTATAACATTGTGTACGTTTTAATGTAATATCACAAGATTGTGAACGCAGTCTACACGCAAGTTCCTTCACCATCTGTATTGATGTTACCCGTGAACAGATCAACGCGCTCTCATCATCAACACGGCGGGAGACAGTTCGTCAGCGGTTCTTCCTGGAGCGCTTCCTCAGCCTGGACAAGCCGGTGCTGTTCGTGGGGCCCACAGGCACGGGCAAGAGCGCCATCACCAACAACTACCTGCTGGAGCTGCCCAGGGACAAGTACATCATCAACAACATCAACTTCTCCGCCCAGACCTCCGCCAACCAGACGCAAGATATCATCTTTTCCAAGCTGGACAGGTGAGTTTGTAGGTATGTGTTTGGTGCTTTGGGACAGTAGCTTCAGAGAACGTCAAACGTAAATTTCTTCAAAGCAGAACTTGCAGCCACCTTCTTGTTGTCGGAGTCTGGAGGTCTTGGTGGCACCAACCCATTTCTGCCATTTGCCGAGCTTGCCGATGAGGAGTTAAAGCTCTAACACATGTGACCAGAAAACTCTTAAATGAGACTTCGAACGACAGTTTGCGTTTTAAATTTACACAAGAACGTGCGTTGTGATTTAGTTACATGTTGTTATATGTTGATATGAAAATCTACCATCTTTATATTGCAGTATTTATTCTGAATCAGTGCAAGATACGTCTGTATATTTGCTTGAGGTCGGTTTGTATGTGTATTGTAATGTTAACTTCCAGGAATAGTTCTAGCTGCATTGAAGTCCTGTCTAATGAGAGGGATCAGTTTTGTTTTCGTTTTGTTCTGACACGTACATTAAAAATTCACGCTCAGTAATTTTTTTTTCTAAATCTGACTTTAGAATATATTCAACATTTTTTGCAATGATTAGTTTTATCTTAGTTTTAATTATGAACGGATGTCTTAATCATTTCTGAGATGTCTTATACAAGCACATCGATCTCTTTATGGCAGTGCTGCATTACTTAATGAAGGTCAATGTTGGATGCACTCCTCCTTTCACTTGAAAAAAAAAATCGATAAGCAAGATTTTCGAAGAGTTTTTTTTTCGGATATGTTACACGTACTGTGCTAACTTTGGAAGGCTCCTTTTTTTCTTCTGCCTTCACTCACACCAAATCTCATATTTACTATTTTACACAAGTGGGCCCCTACGTGTATGATCAGTTTGTGTCTACCATCTAGGCCACTCTATTTCGTGTTTAGGGACAAGGTTTCTTGATGATAGCGATGCTGGTTTCTCATTGATCCATGCTGTGTCATGTACTGTGTACACATACCTTTATACAGGCGAGGCAAGTCGGTGTATGGGCCAGCGCAGGCGCCAGGCGTGAAGTTGTGCATCTTTGTAGACGACCTCAACATGCCGGCCAAGGAGAAGTATGGCGCTCAGCCGCCCATTGAAATCCTCCGCCAGTGGATCGACCACAACTTTTGGTATGACCGGTGAGTGTCAGGGCCCAGTCTCACGTCCACACATCTCCACAGATGATATTGCAGATGGGGATAACCACCACAGGGCAGCTGGGGGAGGGAGCCTAATTCACTCGGCACTAGTATAACGAAATCGAAAATGCGTTGATGCGGGCAGTGTGAAATGTCATTCTTATGCTGAATGCCAGCGGTCAGGTCATTAGAAAATAATATTTTCTTCACGCGCTGTGATCATTTTCACAAGAAAAGGCCAGTTCCATGTTATCATTATCGTCTTCAGATAATGATTCTGTTTTCTTGTGAAAATAGTAATTGTGTCGGTTTTTCTCGATGTAATTAGAAATAGGAAAAGAAAAAGATGCACCCGAAAGTGCTATTCTCACCATGAATATATGCGACGGCCTTTTGAAAACAGGAATATCCCCAAGTTTTTTTGTTTGTTTGTTTGTTTTTTAATACGGATGGTGCTTGCTCTTCATCATCGTCATCGTCGTCATCATCGTCACATGCGTGTAGGTCGACAGGGCGATCGATACGAAGGACCATTAGAAGCCTAGGTTTTGCACAGTCCTCTGTGCTCAGTTGCGTACCCCGGGGCAAAGATGGTGTGGCAGTCCACTCTATGGCGTTGTTCGTCCAGGACTTCGTCGGGTCACTTTTAGGACGTCCACCCTATCATTGTTGATAACGAAGTGCGAAGGCTTGTGTCAGTAGAGTGCTACCGTGTACTGTCTTGTGCCTAGACTAGGTTCTAAGACGCATCTTTGATATACTGCTTCTGACATGTTTCTGAAACGACAAACTGACTCGAAGTGCATTATCGTATCGTATTTGTATTTTGCTTTTCGTCGTCATGCTTGTCATTTTTGTGTGCATTCAGAATGGGAATTTTCTAACGAAAAGTTTTCTGCTTTATCAGACGTTAATCACTCCATTATTGGGAGGGATGTCGTACAGCAGTGGACAATTTATTAGTACGATAGTAAAACTTTCAACGGTTGTTCCATATAAGATGATTATATCCACGACCCATTTGGTCGGACATGCACCAGCCACATACCGTGTGCAGTCGTGTACAACATACATGAAAGGAGGATGCCTCCTCAGTCTGGCATTTGTGGTAAAGAAAATATTCATTTCTAGATTCTGATGAATAATAGAAATGATAGCTGGCAATAACTGTGAACTGGACTCTCACGAAAATTCTCATGATAACGCGTGGAACCAAAATAAAATCGTTGTCTAATTCTTTATCGCGGCATTTCAAGGGAGAATGAAGAACTGCTAAGAATATTCCGTCTACTATGCTAGTAGTGGCTGTTCATTTTTTATGTGTTCATACTTTGCCGAAATGCGGCATAGACCACACGAGTTTTAGCATGCGTATCTGGTCTTCTGTCTGCATCTACATATGAGCAGATTATAAATTAGGGTCCGAAGTATCATTTCATCGTCTTCCATCCCTTCTTTTTCCTCTGTGTTTGTAATCTTTTACTATATTAGTTCCCACGTTCTTACGAGAGTAACATTTCAGTTGGTCAGTATTCAACTGATGCACATTTAATTCTTCCAGGATTAAACTAAAACCAAAAGAAACAAACAGAAGCCTCCTCCGAGCCTTATTTATTGATCATTTGTTTTTTTGTCATGGAATAATCTGTATTTGCGACGCTTTCTCTCTTCTGTGTTCGTCCCGGATAGAAAAGATCCAGTATTCTGTACATGAAAGACGTGCTAATGTTGTTGGTGTTTTCCATGAAATAATCTTTATTTGCGACGCTTTGTCTCTTCTGTGTTGTCCCGGACAGAAAGGACACCAGCATCCTGTACCTGAAGGACGTGCTGATGGTGAGCGCCATGGGCCCTCCTGGAGGGGGGCGAAACATGGTCACCCCACGCTTCCTGCGTCACCTCAACGTCATCAGCATCGAGACCTTTGACGAAGAAACCATGAAGAACATTTTTGCCCCTATCCTGGACTGGCACTTCGGCTTCTATGAAACGGTTCAGCGACGATTTTCCAGGGTAAGCGGAATTGGAGTGGTGGGGTATAGGCGAAAGAGAAACATGAAGAGGGAGATAGAAATGGTGAGAAAGAGAAGGGAGGGAGTGAAGGCAGGAAGTAGGAAGGACAGGGCGAGAGGGAGTGATAGAGACAGACAGACAGACAGACAGAGAGAAAGAGAGAGAGGGCGTGGGTGGGAGAAGAAGCGGTGCATTCGTGTACCACAACCTTGCCTCATTAGAACCCAGGTTTCAGCCTCGCTCAAGTCGACATTATCATCATCATGAGTACAGTTTATAGACTTGTTAGGACGATTGTTTTAATCGTTTAAGTATAGACGCGCTGGGGAAATATTGAAAAGAAGAAAATAAAGACTAAAAATGTGTTAAAGTCATATACATTAATAACAAACAAGAAGACAATCTCCCCGCAAAGGTTTACGAGTTTTTATATTTATTCATAATAAGCAAGAATACCTGAACAAAACAGTTTGTTAATGGCTAAATCTCTTCATGTTTACCTTGTTAACCAGCCTTGGGGCTGTCTTGTTTTTCAGCTGATACTGACGGCTACACTGGAAGTTTACCAAGAGGCCATCTCAAACTTCCTGCCAACCCCTTCCAGTCACACTACCTCTTCAACCTGCGTGACTTCGCCCGTGTCGTGCAGGTGGGTCTTACCGATCTCACATACCGACAATTGTGACAGCCTAGCACGTCTTTAGACGCCTGACCACTGTCACATTTTGATCAGTGTAAAAACGTACTTTAACCGTACAATCCCACATAAACCTGTTCAGTATACAGTCTGTGCATACGTGTGCGTGTGTGTGTGTGTGTGTGTGTGTGTGTGTGTGTGTGTGTGTGTGTGCGGGCGGGCGTGTGTGTGTATGTGTGTGTGTGTGCGCGTGCGCTCATCGGTAAGAACAATAACTGATTGTTTTGTTTTGACAAGCGGTTTTGAGCAGAACATGTGGATAACCTAGCTAGATATGGTAATATTACTGGTCTTTATTGTCGTGACAGTGTTGATTTTTTTTATTGTGAATTTCCATTCGTGATCTCTGAATTTATAGTCGCTAATCCTGCTTGTTCGGAGCCATGTTCGGAGCCAAATGAGATTGATTTTGCGTTTAGTTAATGCTCAGAGCGCTCCCTTGTTAGACCAGATTGTATTGAATGCTTATGACAAAAATACATTGTTGTAGTGTCCTATTGTATTCTGCCGATTAGTCATAGGGTCATGGTGTCATGGTCTATCTTATCGCTGAAGTCATTGTCTTGGTGTCTTAGGGTTCTTGCTGCTGAAGTCATATTGTTTTGGTGTTTGAGGGTATCTTGCCTCTAAAATCATGTTGTTTTTGGTGTTTGAGGGTGTCTTGCCGTTAAAAAGCGTATTGTTTGGTGTCTTAGGGTATCTTTTTGCTCAAGCCATATTGTTTTGGTATCTTAAAGTATCTTGCTGCTGAAGCCAAAGCGTTTTTGATGTATCCGGATATTTTGCTGCTGAAGCCCTGTTGTTTTGGTGTCTTAGATAATCATGCTATTGAAGTTCTGTTGTTTTGGTCTAGTAGATTATCTTGCTATTGAAGCCATATTGTTTTTGATATCTTCGGGTATTTTACTGCTGAAACCGTATTGTTTCGAGGGTGTCTTGCCGTTAAAATCGTATTGGTTTGGTGTCTTAGGGTATCTTTTTGCTCAAGCCATATTGTTTTGGTATCTTAAAGTATCTTGCTGCTGAAGCCATATTGTTTTGGCGTCTTCAGTTATCTTGCTGCTGAAGCCAAAGCGTTTTTGATGTATCCGGATATTTTGCTGCTG
Organism: Conus betulinus; assembly: GCA_016801955.1. Classification (NCBI taxonomy): domain Eukaryota; kingdom Metazoa; phylum Mollusca; class Gastropoda; order Neogastropoda; family Conidae; genus Conus; species Conus betulinus. The sequence goes on from JADBJO010001867.1 coordinate 355,157, forward strand.
AAGCCCTGTTGTTTTGGTGTCTTAGATAATCATGCTATTGAAGCCCTGTTGTTTTTTGGTAAAGTAGATTATCTTGCTATTGAAGCCATATTGTTTTTTTATATCTTCGGGTATTTTACTGCTGAAACCATATTGTTTTGGTGTCTTCGGGTGTCTTGAAAATAAAGTCACACTGTTTTGGTGTCTTCGGTATCATGCTGTTGAAGCCATATTGTTTTGGTGTCCTAGGATATCTTGCTGTTGAAGCCGCATTGTTTTGATGTATTAGGGTATCTGCCGCTAAAGCCATAATGTTGGGTATTGTAGGGTATGTTGTTTATAAACCATGATGTTTGGGTGTTACAGGGTGCGTTGCTTCTGAGGCCAAAATGTTTGGGTGTCACAGAATATATTGTTTCTGCAGCGATGTGGTTTGCGTGACCCTGGAGTCTTGCTGCTGAAGTCATGGTGTTTGTGTGTCTCAGGGTGTCTTGCTGCTGAATCCATAGTGTTTATGTGTCCCAGGGTGTCTTGCTGCGAAGCCATAGTGTTTGTGTGTCTCAGGGTGTCTTGCTGCGAATCCATAGTGTTTGTGTGCCCCAGGGTGTCTTGCTGCGAATCCATAGTGTTTGTGTGCCCCAGGGTTTCTTGCTGCGAAGCCATAGTGTTTGTGTGCCCTAGGGTGTCTTGCTGCGAAGCCATAGTGTTTGTGTGTCCCAGGGTGTCTTGCTGCTGATGCCAGTGTTTTGTGTGTCTCAGGGTGTCTTGCCGCTGACGCCAGTGCTTGTGTGTTTCAGGGTGTGTTGCTGCTGACGCCAGTGTTTGTGTGTCCCAGTGTGTCTTGCTGCTGACGCCAGTGTTTGTGTGTCTGAGGATGCCTTGCTGCTGACGCCAGTGTTTGTGTGTCTGAGGGTGTCTTGCCGCTGACGCCAGTGTTTGTGTGTCTCAGGGTGTCTTGCTGCTGACGCCAGTGTTTGTGTGTCTCAGGGAGTGTTGCTGCTGACACCAGTGTTTGTGTGTCAGAGGGTGTCTTGCTGCTGACGCCAGTGTTTGTGTGTGTCTGAGGGTGTCTTGCTGCTGACGCCAGTGTTTGTGTGTCTCAGGTGTCTTGCTGCTGACACCAGTGTTTGTCTGTCTCAGGGTGTCTTGTTGCTGACACCAGTGTTTGTGTGTCTCAGGGTGTCTTGCTGCTGACGCCAGTGTTTGTGTGTCTGAAGGTGTCTTGTTGCTGACACCAGTGTTTGTATGTCTCAGGATGTCTTGCTGCTGACGCCAGTGTTTGTGTGTCTGAGGGTGTCTCGTTGCTGACACCAGTGTTTGTATGTCTCAGGGTGTCTTGTTGCTGACACCAGTGTTTTGTGTGTCTCAGGGTGTCTTGCTGCTGACACCAGTGTTTGTGTGTCTCAGGGTGTCTTGTTGCTGACACCAGTGTTTGTATGTCTCAGGATGTCTTGCTGCTGACGCCAGTGTTTGTGTGTCTGAGGGTGTCTCGTTGCTGACACCAGTGTTTGTATGTCTCAGGGTGTCTTGTTGCTGACACCAGTGTTTGTGTGTCTCAGGGTGTCTTGCTGCTGACACCAGTGTTTGTGTGTCTCAAGGTGTCTTGTTGCTGACACCAGTGTTTGTGTGTCTCAGGGTATCTTGCTGCTGACACCAGTGTTTGTGTGTCTCAGGGTGTCTTGTTGCTGACACCAGTGTTTGTGTGTCTCAGGGTGTCTTTTTGCTGACACCAGTGTTTGTGTGTCTCAGGGTATCTTGCTGCTGACACCAGTGTTTGTGTGTCTCAGGGTGTCGTGTTGCTGACACCAGTGTTTGTGTGTCTCAGGGTGTTGTTGTTGCTGACACCAGTGTTTGTGTGTCTCAGGGTGTCTTTTTGCTGACACCAGTGTTTGTGTGTCTCAGGGTATCTTGCTGCTGACACCAGTGTTTTGTGTGTCTCAGGGTGTCTTGTTGCTGACACCAGTGTTTGTGTGTCTGAAGGTGTCTTGTTGCTGACACCAGTGTTTGTGTGTCTGAAGGTGTCTTGTTGCTGACACCAGTGTTTGTATGTCTCAGGGTGTCTTGCTGCTGACGCCAGTGTTTTTGTGTGTCTCAGGGTGTCTTGTTGCTGACACCAGTGTTTGTATGTCTCAGGGTGTCTTGTTGCTGACACCAGTGTTTGTGTGTCTCAGGGTGTCTTGTTGCTGACACCAGTGTTTGTTGTGTCTCAGGGTGTCTTGTTGCTTTACACCAGTGTTTGTATGTCTCAGGGTGTCTTGTTGCTGACACCAGTGTTCGTGTGTCTGAGGGTGTCTTGTTGCTTACACCAGTGTTTGTATGTCTCAGGGTGTCTTGTTGCTGACACCAGTGTTTGTGTGTCTCAGGGTGTCTTGTTGCTGACACCAGTGTTTGTGTGTCTCAGGGTGTCTTACTGCTGAAGCCGAAAGTGGTGCCCCAGGGAGTGGAGGGCGCACAGAAAGTGTGCCGTCTGTGGATTCACGAGGTGTACCGGGTCTTCTACGACCGCCTGGTAGATGATGATGACAGGGGGGCTTTCTTCAAGATCGTTAAGGTCTGCCTGTGTGAGGCGAAGGGGATGGAGAGAGAGAGAGAGAGAGAGAGAGAGGGGGCTTCCTTCAAGGAGAAGCAGACCGCTTCTGTCTTTCTTTCTTTGTGTTTGCTTTGGCTTTTTTGTTGAACACACAGCATTCTACTGTAATGTATATTTCGTCTGCCCGCATGGACACGCACTTTAAGAAAAGCTGAACACTCTTTGCATTCATTTGTAACGTTTGAGAAAAGCTAAAAATTTTCCTTTTTATTACTCTATTTATTTGTTTTTTATTAGTTTGTTAAGTCACCTTGAATAAAGCTGAATACTCATATATACATATATATAAAAGCATGTCTGTCTTCATTATCTATTCATTTATTTGTTTATTCAAATCATTTTTAACAAAAAGCTGATCAGTCTTCTGCTTCGTTCATTTATTTATCTGTTTATCTGTACTGTGTTCTGTGCTGTTGAATCCCGCTGCATTCCTTCATATTGCACATTTTGCGCACTCCCTGTGTGTCCCAACAGGCTCGAGTGGAGACTCACTTCAAGGAAAAGCTGAACAATCTCTTCAGTCACATCGTGGATCCCAACCAGCTGATCTGTGACGACGACATCCGATGCCTCATCTTTGGCGACTACATGGCCAAGGGCGAGGACAAGCTGTATGATGAGATTCAGGATCTGGATGAGCTTAGGGAGGTCGGAAGCTGTTTTTGTTGTAATAGAGTAACGATGGTAATGGTGATGATGATGATGATGATGATGATGATGATGATGATAATAACAATAACAGCAACAACAACAATAACAATAATAATCATCATTATAGTAATGATGATGATGATGATGATGATGATGATATAGAAATTATAATGAAGATGATACTACGCGCTACTACAGTTGGGCATTGTACAAATTTGTATGACCGATGTTAGAGGTATTTCAGACTTTGAAGCAGAACAGTGAAGAGTACAATGCCAGAACTACATGACTGATGGTGATGGTGTTTCAGACTGTTGGACATTACCTGAAGACTACAACGTCAGCATACATGACTGATGGTGGTGATGGTGTTTCAGATTGTAGAGCATTACCTTGAAGACTACAACGTCAGGGATGCGCGACTTACGTTGATGGTGTTCAGACTGTAGAGCATTATTCTAAAGTCAACAACGTCAGGTATACTTGACATCAGTCAAAGTTGTTTTCCGCTTGCAGAGTACTATTTTGTAGACTACGCCGTCATGGATACTTGACTAATGTAGATGGTGTTTGAGACTGCAGAACATTACCCTGAATACCACGACGTCAGAGACACGTGATTGATGTTTGTGTTTCAGACTGTAGAGCATTATCTTGAAGATTACAACGTCATATCCAAGGCACGGATGGATCTCGTGATGTTCCGCTTTGCCATCGAGCACATTTCTCGCATCAGCCGTGTGCTGAAGCAGCCCAACGGCCACTGTCTGCTCGTTGGTCAGTCTGAGATGTTGTGTTCTCTTTTTTCTTCTTCTTTTTTGGTTGGTTGGTTGGTTGGTTGATTTGTTGTTTCTTTGGTTTGGTGCTAGTAGTAGTAGTGGCAGCAGCAGCATTAGCAACAGCAGTGGATGTTGCATTAGCAGCAGCAATAGCATTGCAATAACAGCAGCAACAGTAGTGGTTGTGATAGTGATGGTTGTAGCAGTGGCTGCAGCAGCAGCAGTAAGAATAGTAATTGCAGTAGCAGCGGCAAAAACAACGCAGCAGCAGCAGTAATAGTGGCACTATTAGAAGTAGTAGCAACAGCAAAGAAGTAGAAGTAGGGATAGTTGTAGCAGTTGTACTTCAGTATCAGCAGTTTGACGTAGGCATGTGCAATACCAACTCGATAACAGCAACGGCAGAAAGCAGCAATAGCAGTAGTGTGAGCAGTAGTAGCAACAGCAAAGCAATTGTAGAACGTTAGTAGAAGCAGTTGTAGTTAAGTAGCAGCAGTTTTGTATATGGAAACATTACTGTTCATCTCCATTTATGTTTTTGGTAGCAGTAGTGGGGTATATGTGTATGGAAGACTACAACTTTTTATGTCAGTGTAAGGGTGTGTCATACGTTTTTTGTTGTTGTTTTTTTAGCATGACCGTTTTAAAACCACGTGTTGAATCAACTGACGATTGGTCAAATGACCGAACAAATGCTAAAGACTGTCCACTTACCCAGTGAGTTTTCCGTTCCGGACGTGAAGGACTGGGCTGGTTACAGCGCCTCTACCATGCTGTCACAGACAGAGGACAGTGAGCCATGCGGATCCCCGGTGACCTACATGTTCATTATTGCATCTTGACGACGAAAATAAAGATGGAGAAGAAGACGACAACGAAGAGAAGAAGAAGAAGAAAAAAAGAAGAAGAAGAAGCTGAAGACGAAGAAGAAGAAGAAGAAGAAGAAGAAGAAGAAGAAGACGAAGACGAAGAAGAAGAAGAAATAGAAGAAGCAGAAAGCACCAGCAGCAGCACGGTGATGATGATGATGATGATGATGATGATGATGATGATCTTCCATCTAATTGTTCTCCCCCAACATCCCCTCCTTCTCTCCCGTCCTTCGCCCTTTTACCCGGCATTTATCCATCTCAATATTCTGTTCATACCGTAAGCAAAGGATGAACCAAAATTCAGGATTATATTATCACATTCGCATCTCAGATGAAGAGTAAATGAACAGATGGATTTCCTTTTCTTTTGTGGCGAGGGACAGTGAAGTATGCGTTAAGGTGGCGGAGGGGTTGGCCAAGGGGAAAGGGACGAGGTGTGTGCATGGTGAATCCGTATCTGCTACTACTATTGTTACATTCAGGTTTAAACGTTCACACTCGACAGGGCGATGTGGCACACACGGACAATCATCATCATCATCATCACTAACACCTCTCTCTCTCTCTCTCTCTCTCTCTCTCTCTCTCTCTCTCTCTCTCTCTCTCTCTCTCTCTCTCTCTCTCCCCCCCCTTTTTCTCTCTCTCTCTATCACACACACACAAACACTCGCTCTGTCTCTGTCTCTCTCTCTCTTTCTCTCAACGACTCGTGGGTCACCACCCATCTCTCCTATCCGTTCACACTCCTTCACCGGTAAGTCGATGGCGGGTCATGGCTAGAGACGAACAGAAAGAAACTCAAAGCGAGAGAAGCAGTGAAGGCGGTTATGCACTGGGTGAAGCCGGGATGAAATGCTAGTAATTCATAGGCAAGTAATTCATAGGCAAGTCTTCTGGCCTCGTTTCAAGGTACCTGTCAGACTGACCGCAAGTGTCCTCTTCCTCTGTCCACAGGAATAGGCGGGAGCGGGCGGCAGAGCACCACGCGGCTCGCCGCCTTCATATCCGACTTCCAGCTGTTCCAGATCGAAATCACCAAGAACTACACCACCACCGAGTGGCGCGACGATCTGCGCCGCATGATGCGCAAAGCTGGCGACGAGGGCGTGTCCACCGTCTTCTGTTTGGTGATCATCAGATCAAGGTAGTGTGATATCCCCCCTCTCTCTCTCTCTCTCTCTCTCTCTCTCTCTCTCTCTCTCTCTCTCTGTGTGTGTGTGTGTGTGTGTGTGTGTGTGTGTGTGTGTGTGTGTGTGTGTGTGTAATTAGAAACGTTTGAAATATGGCACAGGTCTTTTTTATGAAGCTGAATTAATTTGTTTTGTGTTGTGTGTTTTATTTCTTGATGAAGGGGTGGGAGATTTTTGTTTTGTTTTATAAGGAGCAAAAATCTTTGTTGTTTTGGACACCTGTTTTGGCACGACGAACATGTAGAACTGAATTTCCCTTTTTTAAAGCAAAACCCACTGCTGCTGTAGTTTTGTTGTCTGGCGTTGCGTTATGATATACTTCATTCTTCTTTACCGCGTTGTGTATGTATTGAAATAAGGTGCATTCCAGTTATAACAGGTTTTTTTTTCCAAGAAACAGAGGTTGAAGGCATTTCCTTCAAGACCACAAAGAAGGCAAAACGGCATCGGACACTTAAATACCTAAACAGTAAAGCTTAGGCCTAAGCAGTTAGTTTAAGGGATCTTGCTCGCAGAATAGTTCGCCCCTCTACCTCTCTGGATCTTTCGTAATTGACTGATTTATGTGGTATTTCGGAACGGACAATAAACCTTCGCATTTTCTCCTATACATTGGTGGCTTAGCGGTGTGAAACAGGACCTGTGGCGACAAAAAGGCTTGTCTTACCGAAACTCAGGTCATGTATATCTTCTTGCAAGATAGGAACATTCCATTACACAGAAAATAAAATATTGTTGTACCCTCCGTGTACGTTCCCCTATCATCAAAGATTTCGACTTCCTTGTCATGATAAAATAGTCATGGAGATAGATTCTAAAAAATTTATGTCTGTTAGCCTTAAGGTGTCGATGACAATTTGTTACCAGACTGACGTGTGTATAGGATCGTGAGGGAGGCCATCTGTAAATGTCACAGAGTGATGTGTGGGTGTTGATAATATTGCTGTCGTTGATGTTGTTCATGAATGTGACGATATTTTGTCCAGGACGAATCGTTCCTGGAAGACGTGAACATGATTCTCAACACCGGAGACATTCCCAATCTGTATGAAAAAGAGGAGAGACTGGAAATCATTGAAAAAGTAAGAAGTGGTCGTCTGTCCTTTTGAAAAAAGAGCTACTATTGAAAACACATTTTTTTTTCCTTTTTGCACTTCTGTTTCCTCTTGTTCACCTCCTTTTTCTTTTTTCTCGTACTTCTGCTTATTCTTGTTTTTGCTCTTCTGTCACTTCTACTTGTCTCTCTTCTTCTTCTTCTCTTCACTATCACGTTCTTCTCATTGTACTTCATCTTCCACATTACCACCACAACCACCACCACCCATCCTCATCATATTATTATCACAATCATCATCATCCCATCATCATCATCATCACATCATCATCATCATCATCATCATCATCATCATCATCATCGTCGTCGTCGTCGTCGTCACCATTTCTCCTACCCATCCTCCTCCTTCTTATCATTATTGTTATAATTATATCGCTATAACTGTTTGGTATTCCCACGATTCAGATGCAGCAGATCTGCCAGCTGGAGAATGCTCAGATCGAGTTCACTCCGCTCAACATGTACAACAAGTTCATCGAACGCATCCGTCGTAATCTGCACGTGGTGCTGGCTGGCCTTCAGCCCCATCGGGGACGCCTTCCGCAACCGTCTGCGAATGTTCCCCTCCCTCATCAACTGTTGCACCATCGACTGGTTTAAAGGTGGGCGGTCTGGAGGCTTCCTTGTCCATGTTGTATAAGGTTGAAGTCGCAGTGGGCCACACGCTACAATCAGCATTTTGCACTAAGCGATGTACGCGTTTTGAGGCCTACCATAAGTTTGAGTCAGCATTTAATTTTAAACTGATGATTGATCAAACGAACAACTCCCTACCAATTATTTCCCTTGTTTGGGGCATTTTAACTGATGAAATCGCAGTCTTCAAATACATGACCTTCCCCATAATTGACACACATTTCTGGCCTTTGCACCCACCCGTGACTCTCTCTTAGCGTCAGCCTCAAGCGCCCAGTTAATCCTATTCCTTTGATTTTAATCTGTCTGCTTGGAACCACCTGGCTTGTACTTTGATGGCCGTATGAAAGACAATAAGGAGAATCAACTTTCAGGCACAATAAAAAAAATCTCAACACAGTTTAATTGCTCCAGTCTACAAATACTCGACTCCTTAAGCAAGGCCTTGGCGCATTAATTTGTTGGTGTGCAGCCTGTCCTGAAGGCAGTGGGGCCATTAAAGGGATAGAGGTTTACCGTGTCCGGGAGAGAGAATAAAATGATAATGATGATGACGAGCAGCGTCATCTACACATCATCATCTATTTATTAAAGACTGTTGCCCCCCAAGAACAGGGTACAACATAAAAATAAACAGTACAAACATGATATGCATAAGATTACTTATCACGAAGAAATAGCCACGAACGTCATAATGTCACAACAGAAAAGCACTGAAATCTTTTGCATAAATAAGATAACAGTTTTCTAACGAATCATTTGTGCGTTGACTAAAAAGTATACCTATTCGAAACTGGCTGGAATTATAGTTATATTTCAGTGGTACATATTGTGTTCTTAAATCATTTAATAACCTTCTTAACCGCCTTCTTTTTGAAACGAGGAAAAAATGAAATATAGGCACTGCAGCCTCTGAAACATCACATCTAAACCTTGTCATCACACATTTCAAGGCATTTGTCTGAATTCTTTGTTGTATGTTTTGACTTGATATATTCAGCGACATATTTTATGCAAGCCAACCTCGCGCTGTCTTGAAACTAGAAATTCCATTGTTTTGTGAGAGAGAGAGAGAGAGAGAGAGAGAGAGAGAGAGAGAGAGAGAGAGAGAGAGAGCAGTCAAAAAAGGATGATGACCATTGACCATGTTGCAGGCATGGCCAGAGGATGCTCTTGCACTTGTTGCCAACAGTTTTTTGGACGACGTGGAAATGTCCAGCGAGATCCGCAACGAGACAGTGGTCATGTGCAAACACTTCCACGAGAGTGTGCGCTCGCTCTCTGTCAAGTGAGTGCTTTTGCATGGCTTATCCACGGTCTTACTTCGTTCTGGCTGTTTGTGTCGGTCTTTGTTTCACTCGTTCTCTTTGTGTCCCCCCCCCCCCCCCCCCCATGCCCCCATGTCTCTCTTACTGGCTTGCTCGCTTGCTTGGTCTTTGCCAAGGTATTTGACCCTTTCCTTTTCCTTTCAACACCCCATCTTTCACTTTCTGCCTTTGACCATTCTCTGTTTTTATGTTCCCACCACCTCTCTCTCTCTCTCTCTCTCTCTCTCTCTCTCTCTCTCTCTCTCTCTCTCTCTCTCTCTCTCTCTCTCCTAGCAACCGTGCATTTCTGTTTCCCTCTTGGTCATCTCCTCTCTCTCTCACTGTCTTTCCGTCTGTCTGTCTGTCTGTCTGTCTGTCTCTGTCTCTGTCTCTGTCTCTCTCAACCTCTCTCTATCTCTGTCACTCTCTGTGTCATTCAGTATATCTCGATCATACCCCCCACCCTTCTGTCTGTCTGTGCCTCCATCTCCATTTAGGTATATCTCTCGTTCTATCTCCCCCACCCGCTCCCAACCCTGTTTCCTAGTCTTCCCTTGCTATCTCTGTCTGGCTGTTACCGTGATACTTTCTCCGCTACATATTTGTTCTTTCAACCATCTGTTTTGTTCACCAAATAGTACCGTGATTTTCCTTTTAGACATTCTGTCACAAAGGTTCCAAGTGGTATTCAGACCTCAAAGAGATACACACCCCCCCCCCCTCCCCCCCTTCCTCCCCACCCTCCACCGACAAACTACCACTGACTCGTTTCCGATGACCATCGCAGTATTTCGTATCACACAAATCCCAAAGATGCGCAAAGAATCAACCACTGTTAGTTTCATAGAAATACATAGGAAACTTGTGTATGTATGTGTGTGTATTTGTGTGTGTGTGTGTGTGTGTGTGTGTGTGTGTGTGTGTGTGTGTGTGTGTGTGTGTGTGTGTGTGTGCGCGTGCGTGTGTGTGTGCGTGCGTGCGTGCATTGTGACAATGCAGGTACTACGAGACCTTGCGGCGACAGAACTACGTGACGCCCACGTCGTACCTAGAGCTGATCAAGACGTTCAAAACTCTGCTTAACAAGAAGCGCATGGACATCCTCAACAAGAAGTTCAGGTACCAGACAGGCCTGGAGAAGATCGACTTCTCGGAAGCTCAGTAACTGGGTGTGTGCTATTTGTCTTCGACTGTAATCTGTGTGTGTTTTTGCCAGTCTGTTTTTTTCTCTCCGATTGTCTATTCGTCCGTCCGACCGTCTGTCTGTCTGCCTGTCTGCTTAATTATCTGTCTGTCTGCCTATCTGTCAGCCTGTTTGTCTGCTGTCTGTCTGTCTCTGCCAGTCTGCTTTATTGTCTGTCTGTCTGTCTGCCTGCATTCCTGCCTGCCTGTCTGTCTGTCTGTCTGTCTGTCTCTCCCCCCCCCCCCCTTTCTCTTTCTCTCGCTCTCTCTGAATCGTTTCGCATGATTAGAATGCCCGTGTGCAGATTGCTTACATTGCTGTTGATTTTAATATTGATTTATACTTCTTCACACAGAGTCCGTGGTGTTTTTTATTGTACACTGTCGTTGTTAATGTCACTGTGTCTCATTATCTCCGTCTTTCATTGTCATTGTCTCTCACACTGTCAGTCTCCCATTGCCACTGTTCCTCGTTGTCACTGTGTCTCATTGTGATTGTCTCTCATTGTCACGGTGTCTTATGGCCACCGTGTTTTTATCACTGTGGGTCATTGTCACTGTGACTTTATGACCATATCTCATAGTCACTGTCTTTACCACTGGGTTTCATTGTCACTGTCTCTTTCTCACTGTCTCATTGTCAATGTGATGACCGTGTCATATTGCCTCTGAATCTTTATCACAGTGTCCTATAGTCACTGTGCCTTTATTACTGTCTCATTGTTACTGTCTCTTTATCACTGTGTCTAAATTATCATTGTGACGTTATCACTGTGTGTCATTGTCACTGTGTCTTTATCACCATGTCTCGTCGTCACTGTCTTTCACTGTGCGTTATTGTCCTCGTGTCTTTATCAATGTGTTTCAGTGATCACTGTATCTTTGTCACTGTGTCTCATCGTCACTGTGTCTTTATCGCTGAGTCTTATTGTCACTGTGCCTTTATCGCTGTGTCTCATAGTCTCTGGGTATGTTTCTTTATCATTGTCTCATACTCACTGTGACCTGATCACTGAGATTTATAGTCACTCTGTCTCTCCCTGTGACTGCCCACAGATCAACGTGATGCAGCAAGAGCTGGTGGAGCTCCAGCCCAAGCTGATCGACACTAGCCGGGAGACGGAGGAACTCATCCAGATCATCCAGACAGAGACGGTGGAGGTGGAGCAGAAGAAGAAGGTGGTGGAGGAGGATGAGGCCGTGGCCAACGAGGCCGCCAACGCCGCGCAGGCCATCAAGGTCAGTGAACCGGTGGAAGTGGTTGAAGTCCGGGGTCCATGTCAAGTGCTTGGAAAGCCTATAAGTAGGTTGGTCATATTCCAGTGGGGAGTGGACGGAAGCGGGGGGCGTGTGTGTGTGTGTGTGTGTGTGTGTGTGTGTGTGTGTGTGATGTCAATCCCCAAAACTTCCTTTATGTACCCAACCACTACGCGGACATTTTACTGCTCATTTCAAAATGAAGTGACTGCGGGCGGAAATTAAAATCAATTTAAAAGAAAAAAAAATACTGTTTCTCCGGACAAAATGGACAAACAAAATACGAGACAAAACACGACGCGTTTCGACCTGTTTGGTCTTCTTCAGGCGAGATAAACAGCATTCAAGACAATGAAAACGAAGAACGAGCAGCCACTTATCTTCTCAACCTGGGTGCACAATGGACGTTTTTTTTGCCAACAGCTTTTATCCTTAGGCCATGTCTGTCCTCTACAGGATGACTGCGAGGCCCGACTGGCCGTGGCCATGCCGGCCATGGAGGCGGCCCTGGCCGCGCTGGACACGTGAGAGAGAGGTGGGAGGGAGGTAGGGTTGGAACGAGATAGGGGCGAAGGAGAGAGAGAGAGAGAGAGAGAGAGAGGGAGAGAGAGAATGACAATGACAATGACAATGACAGTGTTTTAATGTTAGGCCACCAGCCTGTAAACTTAGGTACACGTAAACATGTAGTGGCTATCCAAACAGACGGACAATAAGAATCAATTTAAATTTGTAGCAATAACATGTTCTTCCTGTGTTCCAGTGCATAAAAAAATATACATAC
>JADBJO010001868.1:5000-7500 GCA_016801955.1 Conus betulinus
AACACTGCCATGATCTCCGTAGCAGAAACGGCAAGGTGGCAAAGAGATGTTATTTTTATTGTTGCAGGAAATACCTTAAGCGTTTCTGCACACAATAGTTTAAGTGCGCAGAATTGGCGCTTCCATATCTGAAAACGTTGATCTTTATCCTTCTCCCTTTTTTTCTCTGTTTTTTTTTTTTTTTTTCTTACTTCGTCTTTTCTTCTCCTTCCGACCTCTTCTCCTCCTTCTCTTTCTCCTCTTCCTTCTCCTCGTCTTCCTCCTCCATCTCCTCTTCGTCCTCTTTCTCCACCTCCTACTCCTCGTCCTCCTCCTCCTCCTCCTCCACCTCCTCTTTCTCCTTCTCCTCCTCCTTCCCCTTCTTTTGTTTGCATCTATTCTCCGTCTTTGTTCTTCGTCGTCGTCGTCGTCTTTCTTCTTCTTTCTTCTCCTCCTTCTTCTTTTCCTCTTCTCTTCTTCTTCCTCTATCTTCTTTCATCTTTCTGTTCTTCGTGAAAGGCTCTATTTAACCAGCTAGGCTGATGGCATTGATGAACTCACCATCATGGCGGAGACTCTTCTTTAGTGAACACACCTTTCCATTGTGAGCCAGGTTAATTCTATGGTGATGTAACAGGCGGCGATCAGCATAGAACATTCTATACGGTTTTGTGTTGTGTTGTGTTGTGTTGTTGTGTTGTGTGTTGTGTTGTTGTGTTGTGTTGTGCTGTGCTGTGCTGTGCTGTGCTGTGCTGTGCTGTGCTGTGCAGTGCTGTGCTGTGCTGTGCTGTGTTGTGTTGCGTTGTGTTGTGTTGTGTTGTGTTGTTTCGATTTGTTTTTGTTTGTTTTCCGCCAACATCCTTTTCTTTGCAACATTCCCCTCCTTCTTTTTTTGGTTTCCTTTGCAGTCTTTTTTTTTAAGTGGGTCCTCCATCTTTCTATTTCTCTCACTTTTTTTTTTCTTGTTGCTTTATCAACTCTCATTCACCACGCAGATGTGTTTGTTCTATTGCCGATGGTCATTCTCATGTGAACTTCAATGTTTTTAGTGTTTGGTATAGAGCGTCTGGCTTTATCAATGTGCTAATGCTTGGTGTACTGACACATCCATTCTGTTTGTTGTTGTGGCAAAGAAAAGGAAATGAGAGAGAGAGAGAGAGAGAGAGAGAGAGAGAGAAAGAGAGGGAGGAAGGGAGAGAGAGATAGAGATAGACAGACAGGCAGGCAGACAGACATACAGACAAAAAGAAAAACAGAAAGAAAGAAAGACATAAAAGAATGAAGGGATAAAAGAAAGAAAGTCAGAAACAGAAGAAGTCGCTGCTTAATTAATTTAAAAAAAAAAACTAACTAAATAAAGAGATAAATGCAAAAATGCGTAGCAAACATGAGAAAGCCTAGATGTGTCCAGACTGAATACATTATTCTACAACGTTAGTCACACGGTCAAAACTCTGTACGAATGCTGCGTGCCGCACCACTTTGTCTGGCACACATAGAGGAACAAACCCTCACGAACACAAACACAAAAAAAAAAAACCAAAAAAATTAAAACGCGAAGATCCATCATCTGCCTCGTTTGAGGCACACATGGCCGATCAAACCCCACGAAAAAACAAACAAGAACAAAAACAGAATCAAAGAGGCATTATCTGCTTCGTTTGAGGCTGCTGCCTTTTAAGCTGCAAGTCGTTGGGGCTGCACCCCATGGAGATGACATGGTGTCTCCAGAACGGTGCTGAGTGAACAGAATGGTCCCTCAGTATGCAGCACACAGGCTTATGTCAAAGACCTCTGGCTAGAGGGATGGAACTCGCAGACAGATGACAAATTGTACAAAATCCCTACCAAATCTGAGAGAGTTTTTACCATGTTCCCGAGATGGCCGTAAAAGAAAATCAGTCTTGTGCCGTTTGCATACAGGCCTCTCCTTTTACACCCACTCGTATCTTTTAAAAAGTGAAGACGCTCCATGGTGCATTCCATGTCATGTATCACTCACAGTGAAACACATTCTTTTAGAGTAAAAGGATTTGCATGAAGTGAGATATAAACATTTTACAGCAGACGCCATGAAAATCTTGCTCAGAGATGTCCCACCTGATGTGTGATCTTTGACTTTCTGAAAGAGAACAACATTTTTCATCTAATCTAAGATTTTACGGAAGAAAGATTTTCAGCGAAGGCCCGGTGTGTGTTTCTAGAAGGTGTATTTGAAAGGGTTGTCTGAATATTTTTTCTTCTCTCTTTTTCGTTTCTTTTGTTTGTTTATTTTATTTTCTTTTGTTTCGTTTCGTTCTCTTTTAATGACTTGTGAGTTAACTTGAACGCGGTGACAGCCCCGGTATAGCCCTTTGCGGTCGGCTGGGCTATAAAAAAAACTTACCTTACCTTACCTTACCTTACCTTACCTTACCTTACCTTACCTTACCTTACCTTACCTTACCTTACCTTACCTTACCTTACCTTACTTCACCTTACCTCACCTTACCTTACCTCACCTCACCTCACCTTACCTTAC
>JADBJO010001868.1:17500-20000 GCA_016801955.1 Conus betulinus
GTAAAGAAGAAATAGTTGTATACAGATTACACGTAGACCGCTCGCTTTACACCCACTTGTGTCTTTTAAAAGATAAGGAACCTCCGTAGTGCATTTTATGTGAGGTACCACTCAGGACAAAACATTCTCTAAAAGAACCTTTGGGATTTTCATGGCAGACATAAACACTTTACAACAGAGTCCATGAAAACCCTGTCCAAAGATGTTCCACCAGATGTGATGATTACGTTTCTGAAAGAGATAAATGTTTTTCATCTGAACTCAGGTTTTACGGGGAGAAAGGCTCTAAACAATATTCGCATGGTTTAGAAGTCTGATTGTTTTACTTTTCTTTAACGAATATGTAAGGCATTGACTCTGATAGTAGTGACGGCACTAACAAGTCAAACCACCACCACCCCTTCCTTCTGTAATGGCTGGATTTAAAACAACATAAATTATATGCTGATTTCAATTCATGTTTTCGCGATGATATCAGAGGACAAACGTCTCTCTTTACAAGTCCTGTGAATCAAAATTGTGGAAAGGCCAACAGTCCGCTCCGATCTGCCATGACCATCACAGCCAACTGAAAACTCTTTGGGTAACTTCGTTTTCAAATGCACCACTGTGCCCCACTAACAAGTTGATGTATGGTGTCAACTGGCCTGGAACGAAGCGCCCCTTTGCCGTATTCTAAAACCGTCTTGTTTACCTTTTAGCACGATGTGTATATGGCGTAACTGGTACATTTTCACGATACTATCATTTTGAAAGTTTGACATTGATTTGGCTTATGGCGCAGACACAAGCACACACACACACATACATACATATATATATATATATATATATATATATATATATCTGGACAATTAAAAAAGTGGGGAAACCAAGTGCAGGCTAACAATTCTTCAGTCGTTATAGTCATGACTTTGCGAAGATTTAAACTTTTAGAAAAAAAACAACAAACTGAAGATGGAGAAAATGGGGAATGCATTATAAATATGAGAAACCCTTCACTGGCTGTCTGAGGGAACCATCGCAATCCCACTCGAAGACACACCTACTTGTATTGCCTGCTCCCAGGCTCTTCGTCCGCGGGATCGGACTCATCAGAGAGACACGGCTGGTTGGTTGTGCTCTTGGTGTCAAATAGAGACACACCACAGTCCATGATTCTGCGGTGTTCTCACCACCAAGGGTTCAAAAAAGAATCCAACAGCACTCTGAAAGTAGCCAACGAAGGGTAGTAAATGGAACAAAACGAAAGTGTGGAGAGGGATAAAAAAAAAAAAAAAAAAAAAAAAAAAAAAAAAAAAAAAAAAAAAGAAAAAAAAAAAAAAAAAAAAAAAAAAAAAAAAAAAAAAAAAAAAAAAAAAAAAAAAAAAAAAAAAAAAAAAAGAAAAAAAAAAAAAAAAAAAAAAAAAAAAAAAAAAAAAAAAAAAAAAAAAAAAAAAAAAAAAAAAAAAAAGAAAAAAAAAAAAAAAAAAAAAAAAAAAAAAAAAAAAAAAAAAAAATTATTAAAAAAGGAAAAAAAAAAAAAAAAAAAAAAATAAAAAAAAAAAAAAAAAAAAAAAAAAAAAAAAAAAAAAAAAAAAAAAAAAAAAAAAAAAAAAAAAAAAAAAAAAAAAAAAAAAAAAAAAAAAAAAAAAAAAAAAAAAAAAAAATATTCAAACAGTATAAAATACAGGGGACAATCTTTGAGCCTATGCTTTGAGGATCCAGTCAAGGATGCAAGGGAGATCAAAAGATTAGGAACAGTCTGAGTGGTCAGCTCTGCTGTTCAATAACCCAAGCATTTTAAGTTGTCTAAGAATTGTACAGAACAACCTTTACTTGGATCTCCTAAGAGATGCAATCTCCCACTGATTGACCAAAAACATAAATATAATGCTGAACAATTAAGTAGTGGGGGGAAAACAAGTACAGGCTAACAATTCTTCAGTTCATTATAGTATATGACTTGGCAAAGATTTTAAACTGTTAAAGGAAAAAAAAATTGATGAAGAAAATGGGGAATGTATCATATATATATATATATATATATATATTATATATATATATAGATATATATATATTATATATATAATATATATATATCTATATATATATATATATATAATCCCAGGGGTTGAGCACTTTAAGAATTTTTATTAGGCGGTTTTAGCACTATATTATAGATATATATATATATATATATAATATATGTGTGGTGTGTGTGTGTGTGTGTTAAAAATAGGATGGTAAAAGGGAAGTTTTAAAATCAACAGATCTGTTTCGAGCGCTGGCTCTCGTCAGGATCGTCATCCTGAGGAGAGTAAGCGCTCGAAACAGAGCTGTCGATTTTAAAAACTTCATTTTACCATCCTATTTTTAACAGATGTTGCTCCCCAAGGTTCGAGCATTTTAATAATTTTATTATCATTTTAGTGGTATTCTTGATATATATATATATATATATAATATATATATATATATATCACCACCACCACCACCAGACACATACAACCACATGTCA
>JADBJO010001868.1:40000-45000 GCA_016801955.1 Conus betulinus
TCAAAAATACCATTAAAATGCCAAATAGAATTCTTAAAATGCTCGACCCTTGGGGAGCAACATCTGTTAAAAACAGAATGGTAAAAAGGAAGTTTTAAAAACTTCCTTTAACCTTTCTGTTTTTAACAAATATATATATATATATATTATATATATATATATATATATATATATTGGTGTGTCTCTATCTGACGCCAAGAGCACAGACACAATCAGCCGTGTGTCTCCCTGATGAGTCCGAGACACAATCCAGCGGACGAAAGGCCTCGGAGCAGGCGATACATAGAGATCTGTCTTCGAGAGGGATTGCGATAGTTTCCTCATGCAGCTAGTGAAGGGTTTTCATTCTTATGATATACATTTTCCCATTTACTTCATCTTCAATTTTTTTTTTTTTTTTCCAAATTCTAATCTTTGTCAAGTCATTACTATAATGACGGAAGAATTGTTAACCTGCACTTGTTTTCCCCCACTACTACTAATTGTTCAGCATTATATTGTTTGGTCAATCAGTGGGAGATAGCATCTCTTACGAGATCCAAGGAAAGGTTGTTCTGCACAATTCTTAGCCGCTGACAATGCTTTGCGTTATTGAACAGCAGAGCTGACCACTCAGACTGTTCCATATCTTTTGATCTCCCTTGCATCCTTAAATGGATCCTCAAGCATAGGCTTAAAGATTGTCCCTTACATTTTATACTGTTTGTGTAATGCTTTTAGTTTTCAACAACATTTTTCCTCTCCACACTTTCGTTTTGTTTAATTCTACGACCTTTCGCTGGCTGCTTTTGGGGGTGCTGTTGGATTCTTTTTCGAACCCTTGGCGGTCGGAACACCACAGAATTATGGACTGTGGTGTGTCTCTATCTGACGCCAAGAGCACAGACACAATCAGCCGTGTCTCCCTGATGAGTCCGATCCAGGGGACGAAAGGCCTCGGAGCAGGCAATACATAGAGATCTGTCTTCGAGAGGGATTGCGATAGTTTTCCTCATGCTTTTTTTTTTTTTTTTTCAAATTCTAATCTTTGTCAAGTCATTACTATAATGACGGAAGAATTGTTAACCTGCACTTGTTTTCCCCCACTACTTAATTGTTCAGCATTATATATGTGTGTGTGTGTGTGTGTGTACGTACGTGCGTGCGTATGCGTGTGTGTGTGTGTGTGTGTGTGTAAACACTGTATGGAGACTGGGATGAGAGCGGGAGTTTGAAAACAGACGTCAAAGTGAGAAGAAAATGGTACAGACCATTAGGTTCTTGGACATCGTCATTTCTCCTCCCAACTACATCATGTCATGACTTGAGGAGTGACTGTTACTTTTAAGATGACCTCTCACCCCCTTCTTCTTCTTCTTCTTCTTCTACTACTACTACTATACTTTTTTCTTCTTCTTCTTCTCCTTCTTTTACAACTACTACTCCTGCCACTACCACTACTACTACTACTGCTCCTCTCCTCCTCCTCCTCCTACTACTACTACTATTGCTGCTGCTGCTACTACTACTACTCGTTCTCTTCCTATTTCTATTTCTTCTTCTTCTACTACTACTACTACTACTACTACTATTGCTACTTTTACAACAACAACAACTACTACTACTCTTACTTCTTCTTCCTTTCCTCCTCCTCCTCCTCCTCCTCCTATTCTTCTTCTTCTTCTTCTCTTCTTCTCATCAATTAATTCCTCATCACCGTCACCACCACCATCTTCTTCATCATCATCATCATCATCATCATGTTTTCTACTCTTTCTCTCCCCACCTAACTCCACCTCCGACTCCACCCCAAACCACACCCACCCCCTAAAAAAAAAAGCCTTCGGGGCGCAGGGACGGGGGGGGGGGGGGGGATGCTACTGTTACTGTTGCTATGGCCGACCTTCCAGAGGGCGGGCACCTTGCGGGAGGTTCACTGCTACGTTTATGACGCTATGCCGAGTAGGGTAAAGGTACTTAAGCATCGTTCCGCGCAGTGCCTCAGGGGTACCATAGCTGCTTTGTGATTCCTAGGCTGGGGTGTTACGTGTCAAGGAACGATTTACGTGTACAGATGGAACGGGTATCTCTGATCTCTGCTCTGCTTGTGTGTATGTGTGTGTTGTTGTTGTTGTTGTTGTTGTTTTGTTTTGTTTTACGTCTTTCCACATTGCGTGATATTAGACGATAACAAAGAAAAAGTCGGGGCCGGGAAAAAATAAGGTTAACACAACGAATCAAAAGAATTAACTTATCTACAGCTATAACACAAAAAATGCAAAGTCCACTTAATCAAAGATGAAAAAACAAACAAAAAACCTCTTCTTTTCTCAATATTGACTATTGTCTATTATACGTATTTGCCAATTGGACTTTTAGCTAAGTGCAAAAAAAAAAAAAGAAAAAGATATGTTTCACTTACTGACAGGACCACATTTTGAATAGAATAGTGCGTGCTGTGTGTGTGTGTGTGTGTGTGTGTGTGTGTGTGTGTGTGTGTGTGTGTGTGTGGATCCTCAAGCATAGGCTCAAAGACTTCCCTTTACAGTTGATACTGTTTGACAATGATTTTAATGTTTCGAAGACATTTCGTTAACACGCTTTCTTCTCGTTTGACTTTTCTACCCTTTACTGGCATTTTTGGGGCACTGTTGGATTTGTTTTTGAAACCTTGGTGGTGAAAATATATATCCACAGAGTTACAGACTGTGGTATATCTGCATTTGATGCCAAGGGAGCTCCGACACAAGCACTGATGAGGCGAAAGGCCTCTGAGCAGGTGATATGAATGGTTGTGTTTTCAAGATGGACTATGGTAGTCCCCATATGCTGTTAGTGAGGGGTTTTATGTTTATAGCTTAGCACCCCTAATTTTTCATTCCCGTCTTTTTTTTCACCATCACCCCCACCACACTTGCCTTTCCTTTCCCTGTTTTTAACCTTTACAAAGTCGTTCTTGACAGGACAGAGGAATAGTTAGACTGCACTTGTTTTTTTTTCCACCTCTACTAATTTGTTCAACATAGATAGATAGATAGATAGATAGATAGATAGATAGGTAGATAGGTAGATAGATTCTTGATTTTTATAAAATAACAAGTTGAACAGCATGACGAATTTTTATCATGGACACATTTCAGTGAAAGAGATGTATAACAGACAAAGTTGAAACAATCTGATATCTAACTCATCTACTTTCCGTTTAATAAAAATCAGCTTCAGTTTCGTGGAAATGAATAAGAGATATGTCTTAAACGACAAGACCTCCAAAGAGAAACACTGTCGAATTATATTCAGCCATTAATATCATTGGCATGCACCAGAAAGGGCTACGTCCCTGGATCGACAGGAAGAACCTCTGGCGTTCTTTCACCCTTGAATAAACATCTTAACATTTATTTTACAGAATATTCGCAGCAAGTACGGGGCAAACACCAACGAATTTATGATACAGAATAGTCGTCGCAACCAGCGCCAAGACAGCACAACTGAAGTTTCTGTGTACTCCATGCGCTGGTGCACGTCAAATACCACAGGGATGCCCTTGGTGCATCCTTTCCTCTGATCATTCCGAGGGCAAAGAGGCTCATTGGCGCATTCCAGAGGTGTGTGCCACTTGTTGCGGGATGTTTCGTTTCCTTGTGAAGTGCTGGAACTTATGAAACGTCAGATATAAACACATCACGGCAAACTTCATGGAGCCCCAGTTCGGGATGTTCCACCGGATGCAGTTGAGGGGTTCCTGGAAGAATTTTGTTTTTTAATGTGATCTGAAGAAGAATTCCGACAATTTTTGTCTTTCGAAAACTTTGGTGTAGTGAGGTTCTTTTTCCCCCCTTTTTTGAAGGAATACTTTTAAACAATATTTGCGTGCTTTAAAAGTGTTATTCATTTAGCATTGTTTTGTTTTCTCTTCTGTTTTTGTTTTGGTTTTTACGTGCCTATGTAAGGAATTGATCTGGACGAGGCGACAGCCATGATGTGGCATCTTGTGGTCGGCTGGGCTATAAGCAGCATGCATTGAGCTGAGCCCATGAGAAACAGAGGACGTGTCTCTGGCAAACGTCTGTAAAGAGCCCCACGTTGTGACCAGTTAAACAAACACACGGCAGACAAGAACACAAATAATAACAAAACATGTGTGGTGAAGCTACAGCACAGCGCTGTCCCAAATACAAGCGGGCCGAACTTCACACTGACAAATCTGTGGATGTGATCAAGGAAGACAACAGGCATGCCAGTTTTCTGATTATAAAAAAGTGTATGTGGAGGAGTACAACTGTTACAGGGGGAGGAGGGAGGGGGGTGGGGGTAATAGAAATTGAAAAATGCAGCGGCGGTGCTCCAGAGCACATTCTTTCATGTACGTTTTCAACAAGTTTGTTTTTAAATTTCATAATGCCGGTGGGGAAAAAAAATCAGGGAGCGGGGTTGGCGTACCAAATATTTCCTAGCAGTAAAAAAAAAAAAGATAAAATGAGTCGGAAAGAAAAGAAATCAGCCGAAAGAAAAAGAGGAAATCAGCTTTAAAGACAGCCTGAAACAGGATAGTGGATGCCAACGTATTTTGCACTTGGTACTTTATATACACATTTTAAAGATCCAAATTTCCTTTTTTTTTTCTAGTCTGGTTTAGCTTGAATAGTTTTCCACTTTGAAACGCTTAGATCTTGGTCTCTAATCGAGGATAGGCGTAACAGATTAACTCTCAAAAAGAAATAAAAATAAGATAGATGAAAAACGAATAATAAGAGAGAAGAAGGTAGCAAATTTCGCCCCCACTTACCTCCATCCTAATACTGCTGTCGCTACCCTTTCCCTTAACACTGAATTAATTGAAAAGCACTCAAAACTGACAGATGACACTTGACCACTTGACCTCTGTCCCCTGACGGCCCACTCACCCATTCTGCATACCCCTCTCCATCATCTCCTTCCCACTAGGGAAGTCTAGACGCACTGATTCGTGTATCTGTTGGATGAAGCAGCAACCTTGCTGTCGACTGCACCTACTCCCCGCC
>JADBJO010001868.1:52500-55000 GCA_016801955.1 Conus betulinus
ACGATGACGGGGTCAGTATATCTGATGTTAAGTATCTTACATCGTGTTTCCAGGACTTGGATTCTCCTCTCTAGATCTGCTATGAGGGTCTGTATTGCACACTTATACATATACCCGAAGACGGACAACACCAAGGCAGGCAGGTGCCTGGTCATATGTTCCATGGAGATATCATTGTTCTTGACGTTGTCTTTGCTTGCTGTCCTTAAGATGATTTTTTTTGGCCGGAGCCTTCTTTGCTAGCGATGCTTAGTTCAGCTTAGATGCTCCCACGTCTTGAGATGCATGAGGCAGTCAAGGCGCATCACTCTGCACGGTCTTCAGCCAGTTTGCTGGTGACACTCCATCCTCTGTCAACGAGTCTGAGGTCTCTCTCTCCACTGTCTGTAGCCAGCTCCTCCTGGGTCATCCTCTTTTTTCTCTGGCCTGCTGGGGTCCATTAAGGTTTCCAGGTCTTTATGAGGGTAATCTCAAGACATGATCTAGCCAGAGGAGGCGCCGCCTGCAGATGATGGTTTGTCACGGGGGAGCTATTTGGACCTCCTCCCCTGACCTCTCTTCATAAAGTCTGACCCGTTTGGTGCCCAAGATCTTACATAGGCACTTGGTGTCAAAAGCGTCGAGTTTCTTCTCCTGGTTGTCTTCCGTTGCCAGGTTTCACAGCCATAAAAACGCGTTGAAATCACACTGCCAGCGACGGATCCCAGGTGAATGGCCTGTTGAACCGTTCCTGGTTGAACTGTCCAGGACAGTTACATCCATAGTGACGGTGGCCATCAACTTGGTGTTCTCGGTGCCGATGCCCGTGCCATAGCTTGCTGATGTTTTTCTGTCTGGTCTTCTAGACAGGCATGACACACGTGCACTGCGATTGGGTTGACTTACCATAGGAACAGACCAGCCAGATAACTGAGAGATAAATCTAACATTCACAACACCACCGAAACATTTCCTGTCGCACAGTGTCTGTTATTGCTGTTGTTTACTACGAGTATGTACTTCGGATTGACAGTTAGGGCTAACAGCTGTCGTAGAAATAATAGAAGTGGTAGTAGTAGTAGTAGTAGTAGTAGTAGTAGTAGTAGTAGTAGTAGTAGGAGGAGGAGGAGGAGGAGGAGGAGGAAGAGTAGGAGTAGTAGGAGTAGTGGTAGTGGTAGTAGTGGTAGGAGTAGCAATAGTAGTAGTCGCAGCAGCAGCAGCAGCAGCAGCAGCTCTGTAGTAGTAATAGTAGTAGAGATAGCAGAAGTAGTCGTAGTAGTAATAGCAGTAGTAGTAATGGTGGTAGCAGTTGTTGGAGCACTCTCTCTCTCTCTCTCTCTCTCTCTCTCTCTCTCTCTCTCTCTCTCTCTCTCTCTCTCTCTCTCTCTCGTATGAGCAGGTTTTTTCTTCTTTCAGAGAAATAAGTGCAAATGAACGTGACGCTGACAAACAAACAAACAAGCCAACAGTTACTGGTAAGAAAATAATCACAGAAACATGACAAGAATTAATCACCTAATGAATGAATAAGTGAATAAATTGATAAATGATGAATGGGAATGAATGTGTGTGTGTGTGTGTGTGTGTGTGTGTGTGTGTGTGTGTGTGTGTGTGTGTGTGTGTGTGTGTGTGTGTGTGTGTGTGTGTGTGTGTGTGTGTGTGTGTGTGTGTGTGAGAGTGTGTGTGTGTGTGTGTGTGTGTTGTGTGTGTGTGTGTGTGTGTGTGTGTGTGTGTGTGTGTGTGTGTGTGTGTGTGTGTGTGTGTGTGTGTGTGAATGAAGTGAAACTGTCTGCTCCACTGTCACGCTGTCTGTGGGAAGCGAGGCGCGATCTTTTATTTGGCACCACGAGCACCAGACTGACAATGGCAGCCGCCACATTCGCTGGACTGCCGTCCACATGTCTGACAGCTGTACTCTCTCTCTCTCTCTCTCTCTCTCTCTCTCTCTCTCTCTCTCTCTCTCTCTCTCTCTCTCTCTCTCTCCATCTCTCTCTCTCTCTCTCTCTCTCTCTCTCTCTCTCCAATGGACCTGGTAGGGTCTTTCTTGTTTTTCTCTCTGTGTCTCTTTGTACGTATGTTGATCATTTTTTTTTCAGCCCAGTTATTTCATGAGCCGCAAATCTTTTGATGAAACAAAGGTCTTTACTTGCATCAGTGAAACACACCTTTATCAACCCTAGACCGTTGACACGTCAGACTGCCGTGGCACAACCCACCGCAGGAGACTCTGCCCTTTTGCCGATTTCCAACAATAGTGTTCGTTCGGGGGAGCCTTCATTCTTCAAATTGAGCTTACGCAAGTGTAGGACGCCTTCTGCTGAACTGTTTTTTGTTTTTTGTGGGTTTTTTTGACGACATTTTATTACAACAACAACAACCATCCTTATTGTTGTTGTTATGATGATGATGATGATCATCATCATCATCATCATTATTATTATTATTATTATATTATTATTATTATTATTATTATTATCACTGTTGTTGTTTTTATTGTTATTATTATCATCATTATCATCAA
>JADBJO010001868.1:75000-85000 GCA_016801955.1 Conus betulinus
GCATCGAAGCAAATGTTCTCAATACAAAAAATAAATTAGAGGAAGACCAGTGACACGATCTGAAAAAGAAACTAACTGTTTTGAATAGACGAGCGAAATAAAATGAGAACGAATATTTTCTTTCGAAAAATCCAAATCAAAAACACACAAAAAAGTTTTTTCTTCATTGTGTTAATTATGATAGCTTTTATGACTGATATGCCTAACCAGATAAATGAGGAAATCCATAAAGATTCCAATTTTGAAGCCATTGGAAAAATGTCTGCACTCGTTGTACATGATAAAGGGAACTAGCCACCGCCGCTGCATACCCACCCACCACCCCCCTCCCACCTTCGCATACAAATAGAGATTTAAACAACAACAACAAAAAAACAGCGATAAAACTAGGGATTATTGTAATCCATAGCTGATATGCTGTCCTTAACATCTGATACAAAAACATTTTTAAAAAAACAGACCGATCATATCAGCCCGCTTCTTCACTGTCTTCATTGGTAATCAGTTTATTTGCCCTGCACAGTGCAATGTCGCCACTCTAGCCTAAGAAGACTCCATTACAGGCGCTGCCTCTTATTCTCTGACAGAATTTTTTTTCATAAACGCACACACACACGCACGCACGCACACACGCACGCACGCACACACGCACACACACACACACCACACACACACACACACACACACACACACAAAACCACACCACACACACACACACACACACACACACACACACACACACACACACACACACGCACGCACGCGCACACACACACACACACACACACACACACACACACACACACACACACACACACACACCACACACACACACGCACGCACGCACGCAAACACACACACATAAGCACGCACACACACGCACGTACGCAGGCATACATACAGTCACAATCACACACACACACACACACACACACACACACACACACACACACACACACACACACACACGCACATACACACACACACGCACGCACGCATGCACGCGCGTGCGCGCGCGCGCGCGCACACAACACACACACACACACACACACACACACACACACACACACTCCTCCGCGCAAATTCCGATGACGTTCCGATTCACAATGCCTCCTTGCTTCTGGCATAAAATACAAATCCTTCGGCGCATCTTCCTTTTCCCTCCCTGCTCCATCTGTCCGGGACAGTTGAATTCACAATCCTCGCCATGCCATTTCATTTACATCTCTTCTTCCTGGTCTTAAACCCATCTCTTCGAATCTGCTGATTGGCATGATAAACGGTTTTAAGGTTTCAGTTATCCAGCATATGCCTGATCACAGTGTGTGTGTGTGTGTGTGTGTGTGTGTGTGTGTGTGTGTGTGTGTGTGTGTGTGTGTGTGTGTGTGTGTGCGCGTGCGTGTGCGTGTGCGTGTGTGTCTGTCTGTCTGTCTGTCTGCCTGCCTGTCTGTGTCTATGTCTGTCTGCGTGTGTGTCTGTCTGTCTGTCTGTCTGTCTGTGCACACGCGCAGCGCGCGTGCACGCTTAATATGTCAGTGTGTGTGTGAAAGCGCCTATCAATGTGCATTTGCTTGTGTTTGTTTTCCAAACAAGTGAGCGTTATCAAGAATACAGGGTTTTTTTTTTTTTTTTTTTTTGCTTGTTTATTACCCATATGTCTCTCTTGTTCGGTTGCAGTTGACGAAAAGAAAAGCCTCCTGCTAGTGTAAAATTAAAAGCAAAACCACAGCGGGGAACCAACAAAAATATTAACGATAACGGAGGCCATCACACGCGGGAAGCAAGAAACCAGCTCAGCTGGCTGCAAAGTCCCTCTTTCCAGACATTTTGATCGCTCTCTGGAAAGGATACATCAGGTACCAACGCTCCGAATATTTCTACACTCCTTGCCAGCAAAAGACAAGGGTAGAAGGTTAACGTACACATTACTGCTTGAGAAGAAAAACGGGGCGATGACGAATATACATTACATCCACATTTCTTTTTGTTTGTTTTTTTTCTTCATGTTATTCTCCTCAACGTAGTTGGTGGTATTTTGCTTTAGATCCGTCTTTTCACTGATGTCTTGGTTTCCTACGGAATTTTCATTTTGGCACTCAGATTTGTATGGACCTCTATTTTAACTTGCTTGATTGCAGCCCTGGTACAGATTCCGCAGTTGTCTGGGCCTGAAACTGTATGACATATTTTGACTTTGAAAGCGAATGTAGTCTTTGAAACGCGGGAGAAACACGAAACAGAAGAAAGCTAGTTTGTTTGTTTTTTGTTTGCTTTTTTAATTGAAAAAAAGCTACTTAGATGCAGTGCATGCGACTGTTTCAAAGTTTTTATTTTCAAATACAGAAAGAAAACCCTTTTTGGATATGAAAAGCGCCCTACATTGATGCAGTACATATGACAATTTGTTACTTTTTTAATTTCAGTATTGATATCTTTAAAAGGGGATAAAACCATACTGCTGTGTGCGCCGCCATATATTCGGTCAAGTTCATCCGACATCCGCGCACAACATATCTTTCTTTTTAAATCGTTTTAACACAACCAGCGCATGAGCGAGCCAAACGAAACAAAACGGGTCTATACAAAACGGGTAGCTACACCTCCCCCCCCCCCCCCCCCCCCCCCCCCCCCCCCCCCTCCCCCCCCCCTCGTCCCCCCCCCCCCCCCCCCCCCCCCCAGCACAGGTGAGTATCCGATGCCCCCCCCCCCCCCCCCCCCCCCCCCCCCCCCCCCGCCCCCCCCCCCCCCCCCCCCCCCCCCCTCCCCCCCCCCGCCCCCCCCCCCCCCCCCCCCCCCCCCCCCCCCCCCCCCCCCCCCCCCCCCCCCCCCCCCCCCCCCCCCCCCCCCCCCCCCCACCCCCCCCCCCCCCCCCCCCCCCCCCCCCCCCCCCCCCCCCCCCCCCCCCCCCCCCCCCCCCCGCCCCCCCCCCCCCCCCCCCCACCCCCCCCCCCCCCCCCCCTCCCCCCCCCCCCCCCCCACCGTCGTTGTGCCGGTAAGTTATCGTCTTCCTGTGTAAGAGACAGATCACAAAACCAGTTTATTATGATGGATTGTTATGAGTGTGAGAGAAAAAAAAAATGTGCGTGCAAGTTGAGCTTGGTAGAGAGGAGGTGAGGAAGAGTTGGAGTGTGAGGGGGGTCAGGTGATGGGTGTGGGGGCGGGGATGGGGTGGGGGCTTGTAGATTGTCATGGGTAGTGTCATGGTAGATTTGTTGCCAAGTTCTCCATTGTTCGGGAGGTTCGCGGGGGTGGGGGGGGGGTTGCGTCGTTGTAGCGTTGGCGCAGATATAGGCTGGCCTAATTTGATCGGTAGGGTTTCAGATACTGCGTATGCAGTGTCTTCTTTTTTAATGTTAAACTTATTTTCCTATCTGTTCTCCTCCTCTTCATCCTCCTTCTTCTTCTTGATCCTTTCGCTACCCGCTCCTACTTAGTTACACTGTTTCTTCTTCTCCTCTTTTTTTTTCTCGGACCCATAGTCTTCTTTTTCTTCTTTTCTTTTTCGTCTTTTCTCTTCTTCTTCTTCTTCTTCTTCTTCTTTCTTCTTTCTTCTTCTTTCCTTCCTCTACCTTCTTCTTTGCGTCATAATGTATCATCTTTCTCTTCACCCTTCTCATCTTCTTTTTGTTATTATTCCCTTCTTTCATGCTCCTCCTCTTCTCCTCCTCTATTCTATTCATGGCATACGTCAATATACTCATACCATCCCCACCAGCTGTAGTCTGTCTTCGTTCCCTTCTCCCCCCCCCCCCCCCCCCCCCCCCTCCATCCCTTCTCTTCTCCCTCTTTCGCCCCCTCTTTCCTTCCCCTCCTCTGACATCCTTAGAGGGTCATCACAGGGCAAATTCAGACTAAGATTGATTTGCCCAGCATCTGACCTCACACACACACACACACACACACACACACACACACACACACACCACCACCACCACCACCACCACCACCACCTGTGTTTGCCTGCGGCTTTCATTAAAAATCATACTGCCACGTACATTCAAGAAATGACATTAAAATTAACCAAAAGGTGTACATGAAGTGCAACCCAAATGGTGTGCTTTAATGGCAAAAAAAAACAAAAAAGACATTCAGTGATAACAGAAGGAACAGGACATTTTTTCCAATTTGGCGAGCCACAACAAAAATAATAAGGCTTGGAGTCATGGTAGGTGGTGAAAATAATGAAATGGTTAGATGGCGCGTGAAAAAAACAGTGAAATCATGGCAATATATAAAAACATTTTTAATAGATTTTAAATCGAACTGTTTGGTGGGACAAAATACTGGTGATGCGTCAGAAGTTCAGCTTACTTGAGCAACAAACAGAATGCGATTTGAGAGAAAAATGAACATGAACAATTTATAAGAAAGTCCATTTGGAGAAATGTGATGTGGAAACGTTCACTGGCATCAAAATGGCATACTGACGGAACACAAATTAAAAAACAAAATCTTACTGTGAATATTGTACCCTTTTACGGAAATATCTCTATTTTCTTGGTTGTAATAGAATTTGGCTCCTTAAGAAAAGACAGGATTATGGTTTTACATTATTCAAGTTTACGCACATGCATGCGTGACAAATTGTATTGTATAGTATTTTAACTGATCCACCTGAATTTAGAGAGACGGTTTGTATGACATTACTACAGTATCATCCTTTTAGTCACATGTAGATACAACACCACACCGTCATCATCATTCAATTACTTTTTTTTCTACTTCAGATCCATCACAATGCAAGTATAGGTCATCTACCTCAGGGATGCTGGTATGCCTAAATAGTTCACGACGCAGCATGGCATTCATGCGTGCGTGCGTGCGTGTGTGTGTGTGTGTGTGTTCGCGCACCCGGGAGGGGGGTGCATGTCTCTGTGTGTGTGCACACATGCGCATGTGTGTGTGTGGAGGTGGACACATGCGCATGAGCGCGTGCGCGCGCGCGCGCGCGCGCGCACGCGCGCGTGTGTGTGTGTGTGTGTGTGTGTCGGGGGAGGGGGGGGGGTATTATTGTCATTGTTGTTTCTTGTTCAGTTAACGGCTATTGACATTAGTGATGTAAAACGTGTGTGTGTGTGTGTGTGTGTGTGTGTGTGTGTGTGTGTGTGTGTGTGTGTGTGTGCGCGCGCGCGCGCGCGCGCGCGCGTATGTGCGTGTGCATGTTTTCTGTGTTGTAACACGCTCTTTTGTGTCCAGCTATATTTCTTATGTGTGTTGAATATTGGTGTGTGTGTGTGTGGGGGGGGGGGGGGGGGTGTACATAATTATGTGCTTGTGGACTGTTATTCCTCGGAATTTACTTTGCCGATTTCGGGTAGATTTCCCTGGTTTAAGGAAAACAGTTTATCAACCAGATGAAAAGTAGTCCAGATTTATAGGTAACAAATAGGTAACACAAAAAAATCAATCAATCAAAGAGTCCGTCGAGCAGTTTAACAATCAGTCGCTTGGACACTCGTTCAGCCACCTTTTAACTGAAATTGAAAATCTGTCCATAACCTCTCTTGCAGCGACTTCAGACAGTTCATATTGTCCTCAATGGCGAAAAAAAAAAAATAAAACGATGGCACTCCATTTATGAGCAGCCACTTGAAATTCACAAACAGGCTCGCAAACTGCACGATCCCTTTTGGTAAGATTTCCGCCCCTTCCCCTCTGTCAGACTTATTGTCTTTTTTTTATGTGTTCGTCTATTGTTGATCTCTCAGAATGTCCTAAAAATATCATGTTGTCTCACATTTTTCCTTTTTGTCGTAATGTCCGCATTTATTTTGACTTCCTTTTGACTGCCTTGTCCATCTCCCCTTTCTCCTGATGTCTTCTTCGATTTTCTTTTCTTATTATGACCTCATTCATCGTGTGTGTATGTGTCCTTCATTTAACGTCTATCCACTATTCGTGATATTAGACAATCATTCATCGTTTGCTTCTCACCATGTCCTAATCCACTTTTACTTTTTCTCACCATGCTCCAGCCCATCTCTCCTTGATCACGATCCTGACATCTTTCTTTTTCATGATTTTGTTTGGATAGTTTGCAATGGCCAGTTCAGGCCAGTCCACTTTTCTGTACGAGGTGAGGTAGGTACATTGACCATATCAGGGCTTTCTAATTGTTACAGTTGTTTGGATAGGTACTTTCAGGCGTGATGTCCATATGCAGCATAACTTATGTGACAGAGGAGAACAACCATTTCTGATTGCACATGTGTGGGCGGGGGGGGGGAGGTGTGGAACACGGGAAAGGAGGAGGATATGGGCAGTGAAAATGGCAATGTTTATGTCGGTCGGAACTTTGAACTGCGAACACGTAGCGTCATTGCTGGGCCAACCAGGCACCGTATCATTTTCGGTGTAGGATATCCGTTCAGATATCCGTTCATATCTAGCAACATGTTTTCAGTGTAGGATTTGCGGTCATATCTGGCACCATGTTCTTTCAGTTGTAGTGTATCCATTCATTTCTGGCACCATGCTATTTTTGGTGTAGGATGTCCGTTCATAACTCGCACCTTGTTATTTTCACTGCAGGATTTCCGTTCGTATCTGGCGTCATGTTTTGTTGATTTTTGTTTTTTCTGTGTAGGATATCCGTTCATAACTGGCACCTTGCTACTTTCGGTATAGGATATCCGTTCACATTTAGCACCATGTTAATTTCTCCGTAAGCTGTAGGCTATCTGGCACCATGTTATTTTCTGCATAACATGTAGATTATCCGTGCACACTTAGCACCATGTGTTTTTTTTTTTTCACTATAGTGTGTAGGCTGGCATCCACGATATTTTCGCCGTAAGACGTAGGATATCCGTGCACTCCTTGCAGCATGTTACTTAATTTGTGACGTGTAGGATATCCGTGCGCACTTGGCATCATGTTACTTCCGCCGTAAGGTGTAGGATACCAGTTCACACCTGGCATTGTTACTTTCTATGTAAGGTATTGAATACACGATGCACACCTGATACTGTGTTGCTTTCGCTGTAAAATGTAGGGTACTCGGTGCACACCTGACGCTGTGGCACTTTCACCATACTTGTGGGATGTCCGATCTTCGCCTAACGCTATGTTAATTTCGCCCGTTTAGTGTAGGATACCCGGTGCAGGCCTGGCATTGTTACTTTCTCTGTAAGGTGTTGAATACCTGATGTACACCTGACACTGCGTTACTTTCGCCGTAATTATGGGATGCCCGATCTTCGCCTAACGCTATGTAAGTATTGCCGTTAGGTGTAGGATACCAGGTGCACGCCTGCCATAACATTACTTTCGCCGTAAATTATAGGATACCGGGTGCACTACTGGCCTTGTTACTCCGTAAACTGTAAAATATTTTTGCAGAGCTGGCACCAGCAACACGTCTGTGGCAGCACCTGTTTTCCCCGCCAGCTTAAAACCTTGGAATACCTTGATTAAAATATATATATATATATATATATATATATATATATATATATATATATATATATATATATAAGGTCAGCAGTCTGTAATGTTGATGCAGCCACTGTCATTTTGTTGTAAACCAGTTGACCACCTGTAGCCATTTCAGGGCTGTCACCACGCAAAGGATAGAAAGTTCTGTCAGCACACAAACTCTCTCTCTCTCTCTCTCTCTCTCTCTCTCTCTCTCTCTCTCTCTCTCTCTCTCGCTCTCACAGGCTTCTCTCCATAAACACCAGGCACGCACGCACACACACGCACACGCACACACACCACACACACACACACACACACACACATACACACATGCGCACGCACATACACACGCACACACACGCACGCACGCACACACACACACACACACACACACACACACACACACCACACACACACACACACGCGCACACACACACACACGGCAACAAGAAATTGACATATGTACATGTAGCCACGTAAAGCTAACGCATATTATACAAGGTGGACAACTGGCATGTTAGGACATATAAAACTGAGCCATGCTGAGTGCGTCAGCCATTGGATCCTGCCCTAAGTAAAATATATGAATTCCAACATTGGCCTGACGATTGAGGTTTCTGTCCCTTTGTTGTTTTTTTTATATCTTTCTTTTTGGTTTGGGTGGTTTGGGCAGCGGCTTCGCTTCTTTTTTTTTTCCAGTCTGCTTCCATATTCCTTTTTATTTTTTTAATTTTCAGTCGGTTGATGTAATTGATTGAATGTTACTCATTGAGATCAGCAGGATCATAAGTCGTGACAGTCGTTGTATACAGAAGCTCGTGTGAAACCATCGTCTTTTTAGCTCCTCGTTTCATAACATAGCATCGCCTTGTGACGGCCATAACCTTTACTTTTCCTGTCTCCAGCATCGGTGTCAGAACTTCTGCCCTCTTTTTTCTCTTTCTTTCTTTCTTTCTTTCTTTTTCTTTCTTTCTTTCCTTTTTCTCTGTCTTTATTTGAAAGACCTGTTCCTTCTTCCCGCTCTTTCCTTCTTCTGCCCTCTTTCTCCTGTTTAATAAAACCGAACTAATTCGGAAGCTCATTCAGTGTGCTTCTTTTTCACAAAACGTAAAGCAGCTATAGGGTGTGGAAAGAGTTATTCAGCAGTGTAAACAAGTTCATGTAAACGCTTTGCATGTGTCGAAAGTACGAAGGTCGATTTCATAGTTAATTTGAGCCATTTCTGTTCATTTGAAGAGTTTGAAAAATCGATTCTGGTAGGTTTTATATGGTTTACATGAAAGGAGGTCTGAAGGGGAGTCAGTAAAATTAGATTGTGACACATTCTGACAGGTGTATACTGCCTTTTCTTTGCTTGTTCCCGTGCGATCCTAAGCCTATGTTTTCTTCATTGTTACAGCTTGGAAGTTTCAGAACGATCGATAAAAAAAAACTAATTTCAAATGAGGTCAAGACTATTAAATTGTGACCTTTTTGACAAGTTTCTTTATGACTGATATGAAAATGGAATTTAAACGGGTGGCAGGGGGGTGGGGGGTGGTGGGGGGGGGGGGGGGGTACCTATATTCTTATAAATCTAGTTGCAAAGTGAAAACGACTGCAGGCGGAAATCTAAACAAATCTTAAATAAATGTCAGCGAACGCCCCAGAAAAGAAAAACGTGGACAAACGAGTCACAAGACAAAAACACAAACGTTTCGACCTCTTAGGTCTTTCTCAGGTGAAACAGAAAATGAAACAAATAACGAAAATGCACTTAGCTTTGATCGCTTCAGATTGCTTCTGTGTTCAGCGCAAGGAAAGAAGGCGTTTGAAAATGTTGAAGAGGCGTTGAAGAAGGCGTATATCTTGAATAGGCGTGAGATATTCCATAAAGAAGAAAAAACCGTTCTGGGCCGTTATAGCCGTTAGTAATGGCTATTCTGGTAAACATCGGGCATCATCTGTGACTCATAATGAACATACCTACAAATTTTCAGAAAGATCGGCCCAGTAGTTTTGTCTGGAGCGAGTGGAACACATTTTGACCACGGACGGATAGACAGACAGACAGACGGACAC
Source organism: Conus betulinus (assembly GCA_016801955.1). Classification (NCBI taxonomy): domain Eukaryota; kingdom Metazoa; phylum Mollusca; class Gastropoda; order Neogastropoda; family Conidae; genus Conus; species Conus betulinus. The sequence goes on from JADBJO010001868.1 coordinate 84,481, forward strand.
ACAGACAGCATTTCTTCGTTCCCATTCCAAAGTACTCCCTGTTCGGTAAGAACTGGGAGTACAAAAATAGGCACAGAAAACTTTCCCGGTGCTCCTTACGATATATTCAGCTAACACACGATAAGTGAATCAGCAAAGAAGCACACGACCACACTGAACTTTCTTCAGATTAGCAACAACCAGAGACTGATAAGACAAAACGTATAATTAGGCTATATTTAGTGTCAGCTTCAAGCTCAGAAAGAGATAAAACGAATTCCTTCTTTGTGCTTCCTTGTTTGCTGTTCTATAGTGCATACCATCGAATGCAGATAGCTGCGGTAACTTTTGAACTGTTAGGTATTTTAATAGAGTTCTCTTTATAGTAATTGTGTTAATCGGGTAGGTGGCTTGTGAGCGTTTACACTCACGCACGCACACGCGCGCTCGCATGCGCGCGCGCGCACACACACACATACACACACACACACAAAGAGTAGGTGGCTTGTGTTTACACACACGCACGTACGCACGCACGCAC
>JADBJO010001868.1:87500-90000 GCA_016801955.1 Conus betulinus
TCTCTCTCTCTCTCTCTCTCTCTCTCTCTCTCTCTCTGTGCCGTGATCCTGTGACGTCCTCGGGCTTCCAGTCCCATGGAATCCGGTCAACACGTATCGTGGTCCAGATCTTTGCGCAAGACAATCACTGTGGAGGGAGGGAGGGAACGGAGGGGAGGGAGGCAACGGGGTGATGGTGAGGGGCAGGTACGGATGCTTCGATTTCATGTCGTTGTTGGTTGCTGACTTCATTCATTCGTTCTTCGTCCGTTCCTTCCTTCCTGGCTTTCCTTTCCTCTTTCCTACCCAGTCTCATTATTGACTAAGTTACTTGTTTACCCTGTTATCTCGGTTGGTTTGATCGTTACATGGTTGTCTGGCTGGTTGATCGGATGGTTATTAGTTGTCGAGTATGTAGCAAACGATTAAAAGGCGCCAGGAAGTCACTGTTAGGTTGACATCTCTGTCTGTCTGTCTGTCTGTCTGTCTCTCTCTCTCTCTCTCTCTCTCTCTCTCTCTCTCTCTATATATATATATATATATATATATATATATATATATATATATATCGCTCTGTGTGTGTGTGTGTGTGTGTGTGTGTGTGTGTGTGTGTGTGTGTGTGTGTGTGTGTGTGTGTGTGCGTGCGTGCGTGCGTGTGTGTGTGATGGTAGTGTGTAAGTGTGTGTGTGTGTGTGTGTGTGTGGTGTGGTGTGGTGTGGTGGTGCTCTCTCTCTCTCTCTCTCTCTCTCTCTCTCTCTCTCTCTCTCTCTCTCTCTCTCTCTCTCTCTCTCTCCCCTCCCTTTAGCGTTAGGGCCGTGTTCGACCGCTCGTTCGAGGTCCTGAACGTTGTGTAATCTGCAGTGGCTTGCGCTGCGGTTGGACTTGGTTCGGAGGAAAATTGCCAGTGAAAACAACAACAACAAACCCGCCCTCGAGGACTTTCTCTGGCCAGCTTCGGGTATTTCTGAGCTAGTGCTGAATGCCAACAGTTTGATTAAGCTGTTTTTAAAAAAGACTGCCAGACTGTCCGATTTTCCTCTTCTTTTGTTTTATGTGTTTTTTTGAGTTGCCTTGGGCTGCTTCGAACGAAGTACGTAAAATGGGATTTTGTTTTCCAGCCCTAGGCCAGAACCAAAGTGCGTCTGCGCTTTTAAGCACCACCCACCCCCACCCCACCAAGAAAACAGAAAAAAAAAAAAAAGAAAAAAATGGTCGCGTTTCAGATTGTGAAAAACGTCAAGATCTCAGTCTGCCAAAGACAGGACGTGGCTTTTTTGGGTGCTTGGGGACAATAGCAGCAGTTGAGCGTAACTGAAAAGGATTTTCGTGTATGATCTCTGGATGTTTCAGAAAATATTTACCTTCATATACAAGATGAACTGGATTTTAAACGGAAAGAAGCTGAATTTGATTCTGGATTGTTAAAAACTTCGTCATTCTTTTTTTTTCTATATCCGTCTGTTTCATTTATAAATACTTTTTCGTACATGTTAGGTCACGTAATTCATCCCATACTATAACATTCCTTCCGACTGGGAGAAAGACATCGCGGCCTTCACCTGCGAGAGGCCCTGACCACGAAAAAGTATCAAGTGGCTTTGGGAAATTATTCCCCCATCATTTTCTTGTCTCCCTCCGTCCCCCCCCTCCTCCCCCCCCCCCCCCCCCCCCCCCAGACGACCCCATCGCACGCAAATAATAGTGAGCGAATAGAAATGAAGCAAAAAGGACAATGATAAAAAGCGTAAGGTAACTTATATATCCATGAGGGTGTGTGAGAATGATGCTCAATAGAAAACCAAACTTTTACTTTCAGCGTGGTCGGAGATCAATCACATTCCAGAGCAACTGAACAGTGCGAAGGGAAAACATCTTCATTTATGCGGAAAAAGGGTCGTGTTTTATCGGCGGACCATGGAACCATAGCTCCGCTCTCCAGTGCAGCAAAACAAACAAAGGAAGATCCTGATACAGCACTCCACGTAGCTGAGAATAGCCAGCTGAGGAGTAGAGAAGCATATGACAGGAATGGCAGCTTCATGATCGATTGGCACCCCTGCTTTGGCAGCGACCCGGCTGCAACCTTCCAAACCTGCGGTCCTCATCAGCCCGTGTCCGTGCGCAAAAAATAGCGCGGTGGATTGCGGGCTGGTAGCCGCGGGTTCGATTCCTGTCAGAGCCGTTTGTTTGTGGAGTGTTTGGCCCTGACCGGCTCCTACCCCGTGTTGAGTTGGTCGTGGGCACGATCGTGTGGGAAGACTGGAACTACGTAATCGAGTTTCATCCGCTGAAAGGATGCGTTTCTGCGAGTGTTTGCTCAAATTCCCTGGCCAGCACTTCAGGTGTCTGTTCCTCTCAGGCCTGGCTGGCGCCAGGGATATATGGAAGCAGGCGTAGAATCCAACCCTCATGTAGACTCAGACCAGAATGGAATTTCACAGCATCCTCTTTGTCATTGTCGACCTCATCAATTATTATCAGAAAAAGCCTCAGGCACTGTAGCCCTTTGTCGTGACCTCAG
>JADBJO010001868.1:92500-110000 GCA_016801955.1 Conus betulinus
AGGCACTTAATCAACCAGGAAACTCTGGAATGTTCGTCAAAAATTCAAGACATCACCGAAAAAAATGTATGATAATAGAATTGACATGCAGTGTCCAGTTACAAAAGTGCCTCTGAGGCACCAGATCATTCTCAATAGTCCAGTCGGTTTTGAACAAAGTTGTAAGTTGTCTCCATTGATAGTTTTTTTTTTCTTTTAATTCTCGGCTGGTCACTGAGGTAGCTGCAGAGGTAAATGAACATGGAAGCATTGTTGTCAGTTCTTAGTGTGTTGCCGTTCGCAGACTTTGTCAATACGCTTAGGCAACGAATGACTAGAGTGTTTACAAACGAACTGGATTGGGGAAGCAAATATATGATTAGTACATTTTATGTTTAAGCTCAGACAGACAGACAGACAGACAGAATGGGATGTAGGAGGTGTGCGGCAATGGGGTGGCGCGGTAAAAGATGGGTTGGGCGGAGGAGGAAAGGGGGGGGGGGGGGGGGAGAGAGAAAGAGGATAGTAAGCACTGAGAAAGTTTTTTTTTTTTAAGGAGGCAGGAAAAATATGACGGTACAACACATGTCGATCATATTGAGTCTTGATCTGTACATCTTAGAGTCAGATCTGACGGATCCAGCATGCACGCATGCACTTACGCACGCACGCACTTACGCACGCACGCGCACACACACACACACACACACACACACACACACACACACACACACACACACACACGCACGCACGCACGCACGCACGCACACACACTCACCACACATACACACATACGCGCGCGCGCGCGCGCGCACGCACGCACGCACACGCTCATGTATATATAGAGAGAGAGTCAAAAGTCTTTGCAAAGGCTATCAGATCACACACAAAAACGCTATTTTCTCTGTTGTTCAAAGATCCACGCTCAGTCAAGTCAAGTAAACTTTATTATCTCAATTTGAGAAATTAATTTGTGGTCACACACATTCACAGCAAATAAACAATATTTAGCCACATTACCCATTTTCTCACATATGACATACATTCATATAGAGGAATTTGGATTTCAATTAAACATCTTCTCGGTTCAAGAAATCAATGGACAGGGGAATAAAACTTTGTTTAAATCTGACACTTCTGCATTTAACCGATCGATATCTTCGTCCTGACTGAAGAAGGTCATACTGATTTGCAAGGACGTGGGTCTGGTCACACGTAATCTTCTTCGCTTTACAACTAACACGGCACCTATATAGCTCACTCAGACTTTTTTGTCTCTCACCAACGATTTTTCCTCCCACGTTCACCACTTTCTCAAGCACATTTCTGCTCTTCACAGTCAACCCACCATACCAACACATAATGAGAAAGTTAGAACAGATTCCAAGAAGCATGAATAAAATGTCCGAAGAATGTCAGTATTCACATGAAATGATCGCAGCTTGCGAAGACAATATAATCTGGTTTGACATTTTTTGTGGACATACTCAACATGGGATTTAAAATTCAGCTTATTATCTATAAAAGTTCCTAAATATTTGTATGATTCAACACGTTCTACTTCAGCACCTTTGATAAAAAGTGGTGGTACAGCTTTTGGATTCTTTCTAAAATCAATCAACATTTCTTTCGTTTTTGTTACATTCAGATCAAGATAGTTATGATCGCACCAGTCAACAAATCTTTGAACCTCCTTGAAGTAAACAGAATCAGAGTTGGAAAGATCTACAAGTGCTGAGTCATCTGAATATTTAATGTACAAAGTTGAATCACTTCCTGAACAATCATTTGTGTACAGAGTAAAAAGCACTGGTGATAAAACAGTACCCTGGGTGCGCCAGTTGAAATGACTCTGGAAGACGAAACAACACTTTGATATCGAACAGACTGTGTCCTCTGTGTAAGAAAATCAATTATCCAAAGAATGAGCTTGTTACCCCATTTATGTTAATGAGTTTCTTTGCCATCAGATGTGGTTGTATGGTGTTTGAATGCTGATGAGAAATCAATAAAGAGAATGCGTACAAAGGAGGCAGGTTTTTTCGAGGTGTGAAAAAGCATGATGGAGAAGTGTGAGTGTGGCATCATCTGTTGATCTGTTCTGTTGGTATGCGAACTGAAACGGGTCTTGGTACTGTGTAGTATCTTTTAAAACATAACTGAGGACAATTCTTTCAAGACATTTCATTGCAACAGATGTGAGGGCAACTGGTCGGTAATCATTTATATGGATTATTTTGCTTGTTTCGTTTTTTATCAAGTCTATGGAGATACTTCGAACACCCTCTCTCTCTCTCTCTCTCTCTCTCTCTCTCTCTCTCTCTCTGTCTGTCTGTCTGTCTGTCTGTCTGTCCGTCTTTCTGTCTGTCTGTCTGTCTGTCTCTGTCTCTCTGTCTGTCTGTCTCTCTCTCTCTCTCTCTCTCTCACTCACTCTCTCTCTCTCTCTCTCTCTCTCTCTGTCTCTCTCTCTCTCTCACCAGTGTTGCTTAATGTGCCCGCCATAGCTGTAGTTACAGTACTTCTTTTGTATGGCAGATGGAGTGTTATGTCTGTACATTTACCCCTTCATGAGGGGCTGAGGCCTGTATGAATAAACCCTCATTCATTCATCATCTTCTCTCTCTCTCTCTCTCTCTCTCTCTCTCTCTCTCTCTCTCACACACACACACACACACACACACACACACACACACACACACACACACACACACACACACACACACAGAGGGACAGAGTGAGAGAAATAAGTATGGTATGTGGGACTGCTTAAGGTGGGGGTGAGGAGGATGGAGAAGCGGTCAGTCACATACATGACCAGTATTATACCTTTTTTTTTTCTCGGACAGCGATTAAAGCATTGTGTTTAGAAATTTTTAGAATCCTGTACGATAAACAATAGATTAGAGCACAGGTAAGGAGAATAACTTTCTGGCATTACCAACAATGACTTTGCCAAAAAAAAGAGTTTGGAAGGAAATTCAAACTGCAAAATCAAAACAAAACGGGTAGGGAAACAGACGAAAACATGGAATGGATTTAAACTGTATGTATCCCAGCCATTCTTTTCACGCTGACAGCACTGTAGCCTGACAAGAGTTTCAATACAGGAAGCAGCCTCGGGATCATGACGGGACAAAATTATTCCCCTTGGTATACAACAGACACTGCAGGAAATACTGTGACGCGGTCAAGCTCGTCCCGACTTCTGTGATAGCAAGCTTATGGCTTCCAATACATTCAGCCATTTTAGATTTCTCCCATACGCTATCCACATCCGGCCGGGCATCCAGTCTCTAACCGATCCACACTTCCACTCGGCACCCATCCAGTTTCTGCGCCACCACCGATTACCACAACATCGCGCACCTGTCTGCATATCTGGCATTCCAGACCCTGGCTCCAGTTTCCCCTCGGATGTTGTGTATGGCAGATGTATTTGTGGAAGGATGGCGATTCTAAGAATCGGGTGCCTCTGTGGTGTGGTTGTGGACAGGCATATAATATAAATGGGTCCCTCTTTCGATTGACATCTTAAAACTTGTCCTGCACGTCTTTTTTTTTTTCAAAAATAACTTGAATGGAACAATACACAATACAGCCTGCATAATCGGAAACTTCTTCATAAATATTTCAAATGCATACACTATTGTGGGAGACATTTCAAAATTTGACGCATACTTTTTGCAAAAATGAAATCAACGGAAAAGCGGGTGTGATTTTTTTTTTCAATTTTTTTTTTTATATGCGCAGGAAGTGGGAGAGGGTGGATTTTGGCGTGTTTGTTTTGAACAGATATCACTGGTCACACCGATTTGAATACTGTCACAGAAGTGGCAAAGAATGAAAACAAATAAGCAGAATAATAAAAACCTGAAAAATGACCCCACACAAAAAATATACGACGAATAATACCAATTTCATGATGGACAAATCCAGTGCTGGGCAGAAAACGAACCCATCTCCCCGTCCCCTCGACCTACACACCCCACCCCTATCCCCCACCCCACCCCCACCCCAACCCCAACCCCAACCCCCCCCCCGCCCCCTCTTGTTGCGAAAACGTAAGCGTTCCAGGCTACGCTGCCGTGGACGGTAAAGTTTCCCGATTTAGACCCGGTGTAACAGCCCATTCTTACCCCCCCCCCCCCCCCCCCTTCTGGAACTTACCCGGGGTAAGTCTGGGCTAGCCTGCTTTACCCCCGGGGGTCATTCCAGGACTAGCTGGAACCCCCCCCCCCCCCCCCCCCCAGTTGGAACTGACCCCCCCCCCCCCCCCTTCAATCATCTACATTGTACAAGGTACACAGGCACCTAGGAGACACTAATTAGCTGTAAAAATAGTTAAAATCTCTGAAGGACATTAAAGTGACCAATGGTCAGTGACACTGACCACTGGTTGTCTGCATTGCACAAGGTATACAAACACTGATGAGACACTGATTAACTGTAAAATAGTCGAAATATCTGATTTACGTCATAGTGACCAGTGGTCAGTGGCACTGACCACCAGTCGTCTGCATTGTACAAGGTATACAGGTACTCGGGAGACCATAATTAGCTGTGAAATAGTTAAAATCTCCGATTTACGTCATAATGGCCAGTAGTCAGTGGCACTGACCACAAGTAATCTACATTGCACAAGGTACACAAGCACTCGGGGAAACACTAATTAGCTGTAAATAGTTAAAATCTCCGATTTACGTCATAATGACCAGTGGTCAGTGGCACTGACCACTAGTCATCTGCATTGTACAAGCTAAGGTACACAGGTACTCAAGAGACTCTAAATAGCTGTGAAATAGTTAAAAGAGGCAAACCAGGATGAATTAACAACGGTACTTGTTCACAACGGACATGTGGTCACAACGACATTTTGTCACAACTACATTTGGTCACAACTACACTTGGTCACATTGGCACTTGGTCACATTGGCATGTAGCCGTCTTTTCTTCCCACGCATGCATGGGTGTACCCATACACCCGAATATTGACCCACGCATGTAAGCTAGCGCGAGAAATGTTAATACGTATCTGTTAGTGAACCTGGGTGTGGGGGGGGGGGGAGTAGGAGGTCCATCTATTGAGAAGAGTCTAGAACTACACTTTGTCAAAACCCAGCTGACTGTATAGGAAATGGGAGAAGGGGTGTAAATGTGCAGGCTTACACATTTTTTTTAAGGCGGGGTGTGCGTGTTGGGAAAAGGCAGAGGAAAACCCTAAATAACCCTCTCTTGTTTGAAGGGTGGGGTGGTGGAGGAATATTCCAATTAGTCCTAGACTGACCCTTTGGGGGGAGAGGGGGGGGGGGGGGGGTAAATCCAGGTTAGCCCAAACTTACCTCCGCGGGGTAAGTTTCAACTGGGGGGGGGGGTAAGTTCTAGCTTGTCCTTGAATGACCCCCGGGGGTAAAAGCAGGCTAGCCCAGACTTATCCCGGGGTAAGTTCCAGAGGGGGTAAGAACGGGCTATTATACCGGTATCAAGCCACCATTTACAACATGAGAGAACAGCAGACAGAGCGCACCCCCTAACAACCATCTGACTCCCGGCTCGGTGACCTTGGCGCTGGCAGATGTAATCAACCTGTTCGGGGACCAGCGGCGGACGGGGGGGGGGGGGGGGGGGGGGGGGGCAGGGGGGGGGAGGAGGCGGGCGGGGGGGGGGGGGGGGGGGGGGGCGGTGTGGTAGGATTGTGATGTTGATGTTGCCCCCACCACCCACCCCCTGCCTCCCCCCTGCCTTCCTCCCCCCCCCCCCCCCCCCCCCCCCCCCCACCCCCCCTCCTCTTGTAACCTTTCCGTACTCTCTCGCAGTTCTGGTCAGCCCTCGGCGGTGTGCATTTAACAACAAGCTGCGGGTCAAACGAGTTTCATTGCTACCCAAATGTGTCGGTCGGTTGGCTGCATAGCAGTTAATTGCACTGACGTTTTACGTGAACACTCCACCTCGGCTTTTACCCGCCAGACGAGGATAATCCTTGCAGAAGACTCAGTGGGAGCATAAGGAGTGGGTGTGATGGGGGGGGGGGGGGGGGGGGACAGATGATGGGGGGCGGGGGGGGGGTGGGGATGCGTGGCTGTCGAACAATACTGTTGATCATTAGAACGCCGAAACGTTGCGATGAGCGGCGAAGTGACCGTAACAGCGGTTTCGTATCTACTTGTGAAAAGCAGGAAAGTGTTTCTTTGGAGGGCCAGGCCTATTGACTATATGAGAAGGGTAAGGGGGGGGGGGGCAGTCAGAAGAGGTCTGGGAGTCTGCTCCAGTAGCGGCACTGGGTAAAAGGTGAAGGGAGGGGTGCTGGTGAGGGGGGGGGGGGGAGCGGGTTCCAGAAACCTCAGATCCCACTACCATCCCCATCTTCAACCGCCCGGCCCCCTAAACCATGTTTTCAGTTGTAGGCTACGTTGTGAGTTTGAGTCCCGTTTCACGCCAACATGACCATGGCTCTATCCGCCCAGCATCTTCAACTGTTCTCCCAGTGGCGGCATACGCTAAGGGGAGAGATACCTCACCCCCCCCCTCACACACACACACACCCCGCGCGCCCCCGCGCCACACACACACACACACACACACACACACACACCACTCCTCTCGCTCTTCGCCAGCTCCCCTGTCTTTGATCCATTGATCCACATGCTTAAAACGATTTTTTTTTTGCTCAAAACTGGTTTTCCCTAACAGTTGGATGCGAGAGAATGAGGTAGGTATAAACATTTCTACGCAATTACTCTTTCTCTTGTTAGAACCATATGTGTTTAGAGGAACTGAGGAGTGTGTGTGTGTGTGAATGTGTGTGTGTGTGTGTGTGTGTGTGTGTGTGTGTGTGTGTGTGTGTGTGTGTGTGTGTGTGTGTGAGTGTGAGAGAGAGAGAGAGAGAGAGAGAGAGAGAGAGAGAGAGAGAGAGAGAGTAGAGTGTGTGTGTGTGTGCGTAGAAAGTGTAAATATGTCGATATACATTTCGCTTATAAAAAGTAACTCTCTCTCTCTCTCTCTCTCTCTCTCTCTCTCTCTCTCTCTCTCTCTCTCTCTCTCTCTCCTCTCTCTCTCTCTCTAAGGGGGAAAAACACAGACAGATGAAAGAATAGGGCCACATAATAAACGAAAATGACTACACACACACGACGGCGTTGACAACAGCAACAACACACGCACAACTACATCACAATAACGAAGGCGACGACGACGACGACACAACCACAACCACACACACACACACACACACCACACACACACACACACACACACGCGCGCGCGCGCGCACACACACACACACACACACACACACCCACTAAACCCTCACCTGAAAAAAGACCAGAGTACCAGCCCGTTGCCCACCAGCGAAGACACGGCGGTGACGATCATCATCAGCAACCCCACACACACGTGAAACGCGTAGGGCAGAGGCGTGTAGTTCAACCAGTGGGCGTGCACGATCCCCTCTCCCACGGGGCCCCTCCCCGGGCCCATCCGCTGTTCCACCACGCCAAGCCCTGCCCGGAACTAGAGTTCGAACCTCCGTGCCCGTTCTGTGACGAAGACATCAGAGCCAGAGGGGTACTAGGGAACTCCGCTTCTCGGGTCAGCATGACACAGTGGATCGGCGACGACGGCGACGACGACGACGGGGAGGAGAAAGTCGAGGACGACGTGCTGTGGAAGGGGGGTATGATGGTGGTGGTGGTGCAGGTGGCCGTCTTGCGTGTGGCGGTGGTGGGGGAGGCTCGAGAGTGAGGTCGGCGAGGTGGACGTCTCGGGGCGTGTGGTTGGTGACGCCATCCTGAGTGACGGGATCATGTCGTGGTTTTGAACGAGGTGGTGGTGGTGGTGGTATGGGGATCTACTCTGTATGGCGCGAGGATTCCTCCATCAAGTCACGAAGCGGAGTTTCTGGAATCAGACAGAACAACAGATTTTACATGTGACGTGGATCTAAAAAAAAAATAATCTCCTTAAAATGTCTGGTGCACTTCCTTTTTCGCCATCCTGCTCGTTTCATTTCACTGCGTTTTTATACATATCTAATCCATATCGGCTCCTTGACTAAGCAATACCCGTCATCAGTCGAGAGCTTAGAAGGTCATGCTCTACACACGTTGGATCAGAACAGGCACCACTGCATACCTCCGAAGTGACTCTGTGGCGACGCAGTGTCTCCTCTCGTGGGTTGCCTTATGACAGTCTGAAACTGATTTTTTTTTTCCTGTGATCATTCAGACTCACCTGCTGCCGACGAGGTCTTTTTCTTATCAAGGATTGCAGCACCAGCCTCAGGTCTCAGTGTCTGTTTGCTTTTCAAACATCCAAAACACACAAATATTCCGTCTGGCTCCCGACTTCAAAGCCTGATGAATTCTCAGAGGGAATTTCATACTTAAAAGCTTTCTAAGAACGAACAATGTTCGAAAGTGATTCCACAAATTTTAACATTCTTTTGTCTTCTTGCATTTTTTGGTTTCTGGAACTTCCATGAGGTTGTGTTGCTTCTGATCACGTATAAGTTCGCCTTAAGGAGTGTGGATAATAATTTCTTGCTTCATTTTTCTCTCATTTCCGTTCATTTTTAGTGAAATTGTTTCAATGCCGCTCATCTTCGCTCATCTATGTACATTCTCCCTTATGATCACCCGTTCATCATAGTCTTGGTACCAGGAGCCTGTTGGCAGTAATCAGTATCCATTCTCCTGAAGGCAGCCCACCAGAGGGGACACTGCTTTGCTGCTTAGTCTCTACCACGGTGATTAGCTGTGCCTGTTCTAATGTCACGTGCGCAGGACACCAGGTTCTAAGCCTCCTACTGACGGCAATTAATTGGTTTGTCCGGGAGCCAGCGTTAAGTGGTCGTCTCCTTTCAGAAGAGCCCACTTCCTTTTCCAATGACGGTCACCAGAAACTTGCCGATACCGACGACTTTAAATTGAACTCAACACCTGCATGGACCAAGAGGAAACAATCAGAATTGAAGACATCACGAGAGCAGGTCGTAAATAGCCATAGATTGAATACTTTCTTTTTAATGAGGACTGATGAGGATGTTGAAAATGATGGTATGAAGTTCTGTTCCATCTGAGATAAAACGACAGGGCTATTCTAGATGCTTCCTTTCCATGGTATCATATCCTGGCATCAACCGGGCCTGAGAAGTACAGAAACCTAGAGGGTCCGTCAGAACATTGAAGCAATTTCGTCACAGGCGCATCCATTAAGTGAATGCAGGTCGACTGCGTGGTTTCAGTCTTGCTGTGTCGGTCCATAGCACAGTCCACTCTGGGTTAGATCCGTTCGGGACCTAAAATTCTGCCCCCTCTCCCTCTCCTTCCTCCATCTCTCCCCCCACCCCCACCCCCCTTTCTCCCTCCCAGCCTCTCCCCTCTGCCCCATCTTAGGATGGGATTCAAACCCGCATACCTCCCAACCTGAAGCTTGTGACGCTAACTACAACACCACGACGGCTGGTTGCGCACATAGTTCACCTGCGTTAACATGTATACGCCTTAGTAGCCTGTTTGGGTAATAGTTATGAGGGAAGGATGAGGTGAAAGAAAGGGTCGTGGAATAGGGGAGGGCGAGGGATCTGTATGGAGTATGAGGTATAGTGCTTATTAATGTATATATTTAAACAGGAAAAAAAAAGACTGTACATTCCTTGTAACCAGTCAGTTGGGCAGTAGCGTCACAGGCAGAAAGAGAAGCAAAACTCGTAAATAAGCAAGGATTTTTTGTAGCAAGCTGGATCACGTAGCAAGCACATCTCCTGAGTTTTACAGACATGAGTTAATCCTGCTGTGCATCTTTGGAATCTTTCAGAGCAAAACATCTTTCTTTAAGTCAAAGTTGGAGAGGAGAACAACATCCACCAGCTGGAGCGAGCCTAGTGAGTTACTGACATCTTGCGGTCCACCTTGGTGGTCCATCTGGCCAGTTCAGGGTCCTAGCAAGCTTCAACTGTCAATCTGCAGACCTGGTGTACGTCATCACTTGCACCTTGTGTTCAAAGAAACACACTGGGGAGACGTACCACAGTCTGAATGAGCGTTTTTTCTGAGCACATTCGCTCGATGCGGCTGGGGTATGAAGATCCCGTGGGCTCTTACTTCAACAGCCCCTACCACAACTTCATCCATGCGAGAGTGGCTGCTGTCTGGCAGAACCAGTCCAGTGGACTCTATCGCCTCTTTATGGAGTCATCCATCATTGCACGACTTGGGAACCTCGCCCCTGCCGGCCTTAACACCAGACAGTGACAGCAGCTGAGCTTCAGTTACCCCCTCCCCCTTCTCTACTAACCCCTCCCCCCCCCCCTTTTTTTTTTAACAGGCCTTCTTGCTTTCCACTTTAACTTGCTCATGATTCCTACCCACTGCTTAACCCCAATTAACTTCCTTTTGTCTCTGAGCTCTGTTCATTCCTTCTTCTTTTTATTGTCAGTCCTCCTATAAGATCTGTTTCTGTCATCCACTAACGCTAAGCCTGATGACAGCTCTATGAGCAGAAAGCTTGCTTGGTTTCCTTCTTGTTCCCCCGATCACCATACTCAAACCCTGGCGAGTGCACTCTTCCACCATTTTCTTCTCCAGAACATTTTCAACGGCCTTCTCTCCCATCCAGACATAATCGAGATCTTCTCCTGCTCGGAAGAATGCCCGTGTAATACTGGCCTACGATCTTAGCCCTGCAGTTTGTAGTTCTATCCCATCTTTAAAACCCATGGCTCCCTTTCCAAAAAAAAAAGTCTCAGATTCTGTGACCCTTCATGCCCTGCTCTCAAAGTGACCTCAGTTTCGATGTCCTCTCCACGTCTATTGCCTTGGTTTAATTCCGTCGGGGTTAGCGTATCCGCAAGTTCCTAGGGGCTGTTGTTGGATGGACGTGGTGTTGCCCTCCGGAGGAAAAAGCTTACTCACGCCCGGCTCCGTGACTAAGCAGTTACTGTCGTCAGTAGGGGGCCTAGTAGATGGTGTCCTGCGCATGTTGGATCAGAACAGACACTACTGAACACCACCGAAGTGACGCGGCAGCAGTGCAGTGTCTCCTCTGGTCGGTTGCCTCTGGACGACTTGACATTGATTGCTCCCTGTGGATTCCCCTGCCAGGGCTGCAAAGGGGCGGGCCGGGCTGTGGCTGTGGACAGGATGTCGGAATGAGCGGCATGGGTGCAGATCCCACTGAGGTGGTCCGGAGTGTGTGACAGCACAGAAAAAAAAAGAAATAAAAAAAAGGCTCCCCAGGTGTGTAAAACTATTGCGACTGGCATTTTCACAGCGGCCACTACATACAGACTTTGTAAAACATACTGGACATGCTACCTTAAGGAATCTGAAATGCCGAAGAAGAGGAACAAGGTATATACTCAAGAACAAGGAAGTTTGTATTCACAAAATCATTTGACAAAAACGATATTAATATTAAGAATTTGTCTTGTGACAAGTATGGATGCTGACATGTTGCAGACATTCTCATATTATCTAATGTATGCACAACAATTAAGGTAAAGTTCTTTGTTGATGCTTGTGCATATTTTACGTACATACCGCTACAAAATCACACACGTCTGCAACCATACTCACATCAACGCGCATACGTCCGCTCATTCCTAACAAAACTTATCTACGTATGATACGTATGAAGTCAAATTTGGCGTAAACAAATTACGTTGGATTATATTTGATACCCAACTTTGATTTTTCACAGGAAGAGTGCCTTCTTTTGATAATTTTGACAAGTAAGATTAACAACGCGTTCCCGCAGTTTCTTTTTTAATATAAAAATATCTGTGTTTGTAAAAAACAAAGGAAATGGTTTAATTTGCTAGTATAATGCTGTTTCATTTGATGTATCAACCACTAAGATAAACTCATATAAACTTACTGTGCTAAATAGCGAATACTGGGCAAAATGTATAATACTTTTTTTTTTTCACATGTGCTAGTCTGCTTAAGAAGGAGAAGAGAGTCGCATCAAATTGTCTGATTTGGATCGAGCTTAGGTTAATTTTTATTGCAATATGCCCATTTTTAATCATGTGACGTGTTCTCTATCCATGTTAGTGGAATTATTGTACGAGATCAACATTTCTAGCAAATGTAAGTTAGTCAGTAATGAAAATACTGCTTTATTACACACTTACGACTTCTACGATTCAGTGACACCGTCACACAGGGATTTGCTGGAAAATCTTCACCGTGTTCACTCGTGTGCCATGTTTGATATGCTAGCACTTGTTTGCTAAGTAAAGTTGATCGCGAACACGCACGACTGCACGCACGCACGCACAACACACACAAACACACAGACACACACGTGCGAGCGCGATATGAATGAATCGCACGGATGCATGCATGCACGCTCAAACTCCGCGCGCGCGCGCGCACACACACACACACACACACTCAAGGTTGTACTGACAAAAGATACCTACATACATACATACGTACGTACGTACGTACGTACACACACACACACCACACACACACACACACACACACACACACACACACAAGACCACAATCGCGCGCGCCCACGCACACACATACATGCGCGCGCGCCCCCTCCCTCTCCACACACACACACACAAGCACGTGCTCACACGCATGAGCGGCGCGCACGCACACACACACACACACACACACACACACACACACACACACACACACACACACACACACACACACCGGGTAATTACACAAAAGCATCGTGTTTACGTAAGTGAGTGAAAAGGAAACAAACAAACATAGAAAGAAACGCCGAAACTTCACATCCTAGATGTCTGATACAAATTGCAGATGGTGCCTGTCCTTGTTTTCTCCACCACCCGGTGTGAATTGCTGGTTTCATCTATCAGCAAAGTGAAACGACTGCAGGCGGAAATCTAAACAAATCTTAAATAAATATCAGCGAAGAAAGTCAGGAGAAAGTCGTACACAATTCATGACTCGCCGGCCAGGTGATGATGTTTATAGCCGAGCCGACTGCAGAGACCACAGGACTACGTAGGCCTACAGCTTAAAAGGCTAGGTCTAAAAATGCAAAGCCAGTCAAGCGCTGAAAATAAGAACAGTGATCTAAAACAAAGAGTATAACCCAACCACGTTTAAGCCAGATCCTATGTTAAAAAAGATATCTCGGGGGGGGGGGGGGGGGGGGGGGGGGGGGGGGGGGAGGGGGGAGGGGGAGAGGGGGTCCCTTCAGGCGAAATATCTCGGACCAGGGTATATCGTAGAATCCACAGTAAATAATGATACCTTTAATGGTACGCAACCATTCCCTTAATTAACAAAGAAAAAAGTGTTCAAGGCGAAGGGGTTGATTGCACACTACACTCCTTAAAAAGATGAGAATGGAAGTCGTTGATAGCACAATATACATCAAGGAGCTCCGCCACCCTTTAAAAGATAAGAATGGAAGTCGTTGATTGCGCAATATACACCAAGGAGCTCCGCCACTCCTTAAAAGATAAGAATGGAAGTCGTTGATTGCGCAATATACATCAAGGAGCTCCGCCACTCCTTAAAAGATAAGAATGGAAGTCGTTGATTGCGCAATATACATCAAGGAGCTCCGCCACTCCTTAAAAGATAAGAATGGAAGTCGTTGATTGCGCAATATACATCAAGGAGCTCCGCCACTCCTTAAAAGATAAGAATGGAAGTCGTTGATTGCGCAATATACATCAAGGAGCTCTGCCACTCCTTAAAAGATAAGAATGGAAGTCGTTTGATTGCGCAATATACATCACAGCTCCACTACTCCTGAAAAGGTAGCAATGGAAGTCGTTAATTGCTCAATGTACATGTTGATTCTCCACTCCTTAAAAAGTAGGAATAGAAGTGGTTGATTGCACAATGTACACCAAGTAGATTTCCCACTCCTTGTAGGAACACACAAGTGGCTGATTTCACGATATACACAAAAGAGCTCCGCCACACTTAAAAGATAGGAACGGAAGTGGTTGATTCCACGATATAACCTAGGAGCTCCACCGCTCCTTACAAGGCAGCAACGGGTAACATACGCGAGACTAGTATGCTGTCTGCGCGAGGCCATTCCCTCGGACCAGTTTCCAGAGGCAGATGGAAGGACTTCGGCCTTGCCGTATGTGGCCTGAAATTTTGCGCGCCATAAATCGTGGGTCTCTGGGGTTCCATGCCTTTTGTGGAGGACTAAAGCCCTGTAGATCACCAGAGACTAATGTCTTTTTTTCAATGAAGGACTACAGGCTTTGCCGTATGTCGTCGGTCTCTGGGGACTCGTGTCTTTTGTGATCGAATAAAGCATTGCAGGTTGACGTGGGTCTCCAGCGACCCATGCTTTTTGTAAGTGAGCAAAGCTTTGCCGTATGTCGTGGGTCTCCAAAGACCCATGCTTTTTGTGAAGGACTAAAGCCTTGCTGTATGACGTGGGTCTCCTGGGACCCATGTCTTGTGTGCAGGACTAAAGCCTTGCCGCAAACCGTGGGTCTCGGGGGGGGGGGGGGGGGGGGGGGGGGGCATGTCTTTTTTGTGACGGAATAGAGCCTTGCCATGAGTCGTGGGTCTCCAGAAAGCCATGCTTTTGTGAAGGACTAAAGCTTTGCTGTATGACGTGGGTATCCTGGGACCCATGTCTTGTGTGCAGGACTAAAGCCTTGCCACACACTGTGGGTCTCTGGCGGACCCATGTCTTTTGTGAAGGAATAAAGCCTTGCCGTACGTCATGGGTCTCCTGGGACCCATGTGTTTTGTGAAGGACTAAAGCCTTGCCGGAAATCGTGGGTCTCCAGCGACCCATGTGTTTTGTGAAGGACTAAAGCCTTGCCGGAAATCGTGGGTCTCCAGCGACCCATGTGTTTTGTGAAGGACTAAAGCCTTGCCGGAAATCGTGGGGTCTCCAGCGACACATGCTTTTGTGAAGGAATAAGCCTTGCCGTTTGACGTGGGTCTCCAAGGACCCATGCCTTTTTGTGAAGGACTTGAGCCTTACAGTACGTCGTGGGTTTCCAGGAACCCATGCCTTTTATGAAGGAATAAAGCCTTGCCGCATATTACGGGTCTTCGGGGTGAAGGATTAAAGCCTTGCTGGATGTCGTGGGGTCTTTAGGGACCCATACTTTTAGTGGATGATCAAAGCCTTGCCATGTGTTGTGGGTCACCATACTTTCTTCTGAAGGAATAAAGTCTTGCCGTGGCTTTGCTTTTTTTTTCTATATTTACTCCTAAGGGTTGTTGACAAAAAAAATTATTTGTGTACAGTAGTGGGTCCAGGTGAATAATACTGACAAAACCATCAAAAATATAATGTGGACAGTTTAAACACAGAGACTTGATTATGAAGTGAAAATCATGATAGGAAGTCATTTAATACCACGACGAGAGCCTACAGGTCACTTCACAATGCCACGACCTTCGGCAACGGTGAAGTCTGGGTGGATTTGGAAAAGCTGAGTGCTGGTTGGTGGTGCTTTCAGGTCTTCTTGGAAGAGGTCTTTGATGTACGCTTGGGTTTGAATTCTGTGAAGAGAACTGACAGTTTGGCAGTTCATTTCTTGGAACATTCTTGGCAAACCAGTCGGCAGCTTCCTTCATTCAAATGTTAGAGGGATATGGAATGCAAGGTAAAACAAAAATTGCCCTGTTCGTGGTGGCATTAGCTCGCGAGATTCCTAGAACACAGGATGATTTATGATGCAGACAAATTGCTATGGCCTCGAGAGCAGAAAGGCTACGGGGGAGGTGGGGGGGGGGGGGGGATCAAAAAGTCTTTCTGTCAGGCGAGATGCAGAGCCAGGTTCATGTGTTTACAGATACATATGTATGCGCGCGCACACACACACACACACACACACACACACACACACACACACACACACACATATATATATATATATATATATATATATATATATATATATATATATATATATATATATATATATATATATATATATGGCGTGTGGGGAAAAGAATGGTTGCTTCCCTTCAGACCTTTTAGTCTTTTGAGTACAAAGATGCTGAATAAGAGTTGTGCTATTTAAAATCTTTCTCTCTTTCATTCACACGCACACACACACACACACACACACACACACACACACACACACACACACACACACACATATATATATATATATATATATATATATATATATATATATATATGTGTGTGTGTGTGTGTGTGTGTGTGTGTGTGTGTGTGTGTGTGTGTGTGTGTGTGTGCGCGCGCGCGCGTGTGTGTGTGTGTGTGTGTGTGTGTGTGTGTGTGTGTGTGTGTGTGTGTGTGCGCGTGAATGAAAGAGAGAAAGATTTTAAATAGCACAACTCTTATTCAGCATCTTTGTACTCAAAAGACTAAAAGGTCTGAAGGGAAGCAACCATTCTTTTCCCCACACGCCATTCATAGTAACAACTGATATGGTACTACATGACCCAGCCAGCACTAACTGTCATTAGACACTAGGCGTTAGGCACTAAATCGTAGTGGAACTGCTCTTAAAGTATTTTTTTTCAAGTTATTAGCACCTAGTACTGTTTTTGTGTGTGTGTGCGCGCATGTAATTTTTGTTTACATGGAACGAAGAAAATGAGTTATATTTTCGTATGACCGTCTTACACCCGATTCGAGAAGTTAAGTGATTGCTCTTTCTTCGTGTTGATTTGTCCCGAATGTTCTTTAGCTTGTCTGAAAAAGACCTAAGAAGTCGGAACGCGTCGTGTTTTGTCTTGTAATTTGTTCATCCCTGTCATCTGGTGAATTTACTTTTAATTCCTTTCACAATGTGTTTCCCTTTCCGCCTTGCAGTCGCCTCGCTTTGGTCTATACTTCATGGGTTAGGTGTCGGCGAAGTGCACGCTTGCCCACGCTTGAAAACGATAGAGTCTGTTCTCATTTTTTTTTTTTTTTTTCAATCCAGCTTTTCAATTCCTTTCTGCTGCGCACGGAAATCATGGGGAAGTTACAATGTGCGTTAGTGGTCCTCAGCAGCTTTTGCTACGCGCTCTGGGCAAATGGGCAAAACCTTAGTGAATGATTTCGTCAAGGCTGTAAGGAAGTCGCTTTCCTTTGATTACTACCCGCCCACTTGGTACTAGAGTCCAGGCAGTGCCACAACAAACGTTCTCCTAATTGGTCCACAAAACAGACTTCTCGCTCTCTATACTGTGGCCAAGTTTCACTATAACCTGCAGTTCCACTGTCGACCCACGGCAGGAAGATCGTAATGGTTGATGAGATCAACGTCCTGTTTGCCGGAAGCTTTTGACAGGCCCGTTCCCAACCAAACGGAAACTGCGAAGGGTCGACAATCACGGCGGGTGTCGACGTCCTGATTCTGGCGCGGAACGGGAAGTTGCTTTTTTTTTTTTTTTTTTTTTTTTTTTTTTTTTTTTTTTTCTTCTTTTCCTTCTTTCAGCAGGTGGTCAGTGTTGGTGTTGGGAAAATACAACGCGCCAGAACGTCCGCGGTCAGCTAACTCTATGGCTGTCTGTCACATAGCTGTTAAAGCCATCTGTTGTTGACAGAGCACCCACACCCACACCCACACGCA
>JADBJO010001868.1:112500-115000 GCA_016801955.1 Conus betulinus
TTCTTTCTTTTTTTTGTTTTGTTTTTGTTTTGTTTTGTTTTGTTTTGTTTGTTTTTTTAGTTTGTTTTCCATTTCTTTGTTTTCTTTCTTTATTCCTTTCTCTTTGCTCTTTTCTTTTTTTTTCTCTCTTTCAGCTTGTCTTTCATCTCCTCTTCTTCACCCTCCATTTTTTCTTTAAACTGTCTGCCTTTTTTTTCTTTTTTACTTCTTCTTCTTTTTGTTCTCTTCCTTCCGTCTTTCATCTCACGTTTCTCATATTTTCCAGAAGTTTTTGATAGGAGTGAGAACAAAATATTTTCAGCCATAAAAGAAAAAATGTTCCCTTCAAGATTACGAAGCATCGTTAACTAGAAGAGACCAGTTCTTTACAATTGCCTCTCTCTCTCTCTCTCTCTCTCTCTACCCCTCTCTCTCTCTCTCTCTCTCTCTCTCTCTCTCTCTCTCTCTCTCTCTGCTCGCTCGCTCTCTCTGTGTGGGCGCGCGCGCGCGTGTATGCATATGTGTGTGTGTGTGTGTGTGCGCGTGCACGCGCGCGCGCGCGCGCGCGCGCGCGCGTGTGTGTGTGTGTGTGTGTGTGTGTGTGTGTGTGTGTGTGTGTGTGTGTGTGTGTGTGTGTGTGTGTAAAAGATGCATTTGTGTTTAAAGAGGTTTGGGGTTTAGTTCGTTTGTTTGCTTAGTATTTTTTTATCTACACAAAATAGCAGGGCACTCGGAAGAACGCAGATCTCTGTCAAGGTGGATAGAATCTTGGATCCGCCCTTCGAATCAGTTCACCAGTGAAAAATCAGTATCATTTTCCTGCCAGGGGAGGTAATTGTTGGTATCGACTGAAGTAATTATTCCCCGTCTTTTTTTTTACACGATTTGCAAAAAAACACAACACATGTCAACGTTTACATCACCATAAGTCACATTATTCCATAAAAACATAATGTTACTTCGTAGATAGTCAGCAGTTCTGACAAAAACGTCATGTTTTCATTTCAGTGGAATACTTATGATTAAGTTATCTATAATGGTAAAAATGTAAGGCTGGACACGCACACACACACACACACACACACCGAGGGAGGGGGGGGGGGGGGGGGGACAGACACGGTGATGATAAAGGAAAACGCAACAAAAGCTCAAATGTGACTGTGATTTTTTTTTAGGGGTGTGTTGTTGTCGTTGCTATTGTTATTGCTGTTGCTCTATTGCAAGTTCCCTCTCTTTCTCATGAAAGATGGGAAGTAAAACAAATGGAAATATGAAACTTAAAAAAAAAAGAAAAACACATTAGAACCAACATCAAACTCGTTTACATCGATCATATATAAGAAAGAAGAAGTGCTGTAGGAGAGAGAGAGAGAGAGAGAGAGAGAGATAGAGTGAGAGAAAGAAAAAGAAAAAGAGAGGGACAGACGGACGGGACTGACAGGCACTAAGAGAGAGAGACAGGCAGGCAGTCAGAAAGACAGACAATAGATGGACGGACAAACATTTGTTTCATACTGAGAGAGAGAGAGAGAGAGAGAGAGAGAGAGAGAGAGAGGAGAGAGAGAAGAGAGAAAAAGGGGGGCGAGGACAAGGACGAGGAGGAGAAGAAGAAAAAGAAAGAAGAAGAAGAAGAAGAAGAACAACAACAACAAGAAGTAGCTGATGATTTAATCGACGAAGACACTCGCATGTTTCATTCTTACTTTCAAATTGCATATCAGCCTATTTGCATTCTTGAAGTTGTAAAGGGCGGTTATTTATTTGATTTACGGAGGTTAAACAACCGCAATCGCTTGCGATACGGACCAAAAGGGCGAAGGAAAGTGACAAATGTATTCGGCGTAAAATCGACCGTTTATACAGTAGCATTCGCTTGTATTGGACGCATTGTTTTTCATAAAAAGATGCCCGCACCTCTAAAACACTGCGGGGGCAAGGTGTCGGGAGCGGGAAGTGGGTGCGCGATTGAGCGCGCGCGCACACGGTTTGTGTGGTGTGTGTGTGTGTGTGTGTGTGTGTGTGTGTGTGTGTGTGTGTGTGTCGGTCTGTCTGTCTGTCTGTCCTGTCTGTCTGTGTACACGCGTATGTGCGTGCATGTATGTGTTCCCGTGCGCGCGCCTACATGTATACCGGTGTAACGGACACACACACACACACACACACACACACACACACACACACACACACACACACACAGCGAGAGAGAGAGAGGGGGGGAGATAGAAAGAGAGATAAACGGAGAGAGAGAGAGAGAGAGAGAGAGAGGAGAGAGAGAGAGAGAGAGAGAGAGAGAGAGATCTGGGAACTTTTTGTTTGTTTGTTTGTTTTTGTTGTTGTTGTTGTTGTTGTTTTGTTAGATTATCGCTGAAAAACGACAGAGACTTGGACAGAGAAATCTGGGGGCATGTTTTCAGATTACCGATCATAAACGCAAAAACGGTACTAATTTGTCAGAAGGTTACACGATGAACACTGAACATGAGGAAGGGAAACTCGTGCACGCGCATGCGTACATTTGTAT
>JADBJO010001868.1:125000-130000 GCA_016801955.1 Conus betulinus
TCTGCAAGTTCGTAATGTTGAACGGTTTTGCTCACAGGCAAACTGTCATGATCCTGTTGGAAACAAGGTAGCACCCCGTACAGCATTCCTTTGGTTCTTGTTAACTAAACCCCCCACTGCTTGTACATGTTTGTCATATTCTCCACCCACAGTAAGCTATGCCCTTCTTCGGGCTGTACTTCTCCAATGTTCTTTCATCTAACTTTGTTGTGGCCGAGATGTACCAGGATGTCTGCCCATCACATGAGTCAGTTCTTTCAATTTTTCCGTCTGCCCAAGTGTTTTGCGGTATCAAACGTACTGATGTTTCTTCCATGAATACTTTGTGGTTTTTCCCGTAGTAGCACTCTCTCGCGTCCGCCCACGGCTGAGTCCTTTCCTCTCCAAGTGGGATTTTTTTTTTTTTTGTTGTTGGGTTTACTCCCCACATGCAGTAAGTAGTATCCAGTTGCACAGCTTTCAACAGCAGAGGTGAACCTCTTACCTTTCACCTGCTCCAGGCTAAAATTGCATTGTTATCACCGCTGCATATTTCGAGGGACCGATGGATAAAGGCAGGAAGGTACGGGCAGTTCTGGCTTCCTTTTAAATACAAAGTCTTCGATTTTGAAAACAAAGCTGATGAACATGGCAAGAGATTTACTTTCAAATACTCAGATATGGGGACTACTTTGATTGACGGGAGACAGAACGAAAAATGCAAGTGAGCACATTGAATTTAGGTGTCTGCATCCTTCCTTTTTGCTGAGAAATAAAGTTTTAGGGAAGAATCTCTCTCTCTCTCTCTCTCTCTCTCTCTCTCTCTCTCTCTCTCTCTCTCTCTCTCTGTCTCTCTTTCATGGCAGGGTTGGTTACGGAAGGATCGCCGTATCTTTCTGTACTAGTCAGCAAAGTCGGCCTGGAAGCAGAAAGACAGACAGGCAGGGAATGAGGGATGGAATGGGAGTAGGAAGTTAAGATGCATGTGTGTCAGGGCTGGTGTAAAACTGTCGAAATATTGCTGAGGCGTTTCGATTTTGTGTGACAGGGCCCTTCCTGCTACAGGCAATCGGCAGCTGCGCCCCCTTTTTTTCCCGCAGTTGAAGTGGTAACAACGTGACATTGATCAGGTCTTCACCCACCCAGCGCTATTCTTTATTACCTCATACTGTGCCATAGCTCAACAAGCCACCGACAGGATATATTGGGGGGGGTTCTTGAACGACAGTTGGTGGATTATGTTTCTTTCATTTGTTGTCACTTTTTGTCAGGTGCAATGACAGGCCAAAATGTAGCATCTGCCCACCCACCCAAGCCTCCCCTTTCACTTGCCACTCCCTCTCTCTCCCCTCCTCGCATGTACTTTAGCTTATACAGCAATTCTAATACTGCTGTAGATTTTGACAGGAAGGGGGTAGATGTGCAGAGTGTGAAAAAAAAAAGGGGGGGGGGGGGGGGGAGTTCTAGCTTCTTTTCAATAAACTTTGCAACTCTGAACAGTGAAATGGGCACTCAAAGTAGGATAGATTCCATGATGTCCAAGACTAACAACTACTTTGCCTAAAAGAAGAGAAAAACTGATACTGCTTAGCTGCCCATTTCATCAGTTGCCTCTGTCTGTCTGTCTGTCTCTCTCTCTCTCTCTCTCTCTCTCTCTCTCTCTCTCTCTCTCTCTCTCTCTCTCTCTCTCTCTCTCTCTCTCTCTCTCTCTTTTCGCAGGGTTAGTTACGAAAGGAGCGCCATATCTTTCGGCACTGGTCTGGTCACGTGGATAAGACGGTTTGGAAGCAGACAGATAGACAGACTGACAGGGGAAGAGGTATGGCATGGGCTACAGGGTTACGATGTGTGTGTGTGTGTGTGTGTGTGTGTGTGTGTGTGTGTGTGTGTGTGTGTGTGTGTGTGTGTGTGTGTGTGTGTGTGTGCCGGGGCTGGTATAAAGCTGTCGAAATATTGCAGAGGCGTTTCGAATTTGTGTGACAGGGCCCCTTCTGCTTCGGGCAAACGGCAGCTGTGCCCCTTTTCCCCCCAGTTGAAAAGGTAAAACATGACACTGAAGAGGTCTTCACCCACCCAGTGATGTTCTTTATATCATCTCATATTGTGCCATAGCTCAAACGAGCCGGTAACTGGAAATATTCTGGAAGGTTGCAGAACGACAGTTGCTGGATTATCTGGATGAACTGCTCTTCTTTTTTTTTTTTCTTTTGTCACTTTTTCTCAGGTATAATGCAGGCAAAAAAATAATGTAGCTTCTACCCCACTCGCCCCCCCCCCCCCCCCCACTATACCATCTTTTACCCACCACTCTCTCTCTCTCTCTCTCGCCTCTTACCAGGTATTTTAGCTTATAAAGTAATTTTGATACTGCTGTTGATTTTGAGAGGAAGGGTGGAAGGTGCGCGTAATGGGAGTAGGGGTGGGTGGGGGGTAGTTCTGCTTTCTTTGTAAATGAAGTGCCTGCGGCTTTGAACTAATAAACAGGCACTGGAAATAGGACAGTTTCATTCCGTGGCTCTCCCGAGACTTGGGACTGCTTTGATTTTAAAAGGAAAAACACAACACTCATAGCCTGTCTTATTAATGTCTGCATCTCTGTTTGGGAAATCATCTCTCTCTCTCTCTCTCTCTCTCTCTCTCTCTCTCTCTCTCTCTCTCTCTCTCTCTCTATCTCTCTCTCTCTCTTTCTCTATCTATCTCTCTCTCCGTCTCTCTCTCTCTCTCTCTCTCTGTCTCTCTGTCTGTCCTGTCCTCTCTCTCTCTCTGTCTCTCTCTCTCTCTCTCTCTCTCTCTCTCTCTCTCTCTCTGCGTCTCTGTCTCTCTCTGCCTCTATGTTTTTCTTTCTATCTGTCTGTCACTGTCTCTCTCTCTCTCTTTCTTTTTCTCTCTCTCTCTCTCTCTCTCTCTCTCTCTCTTCTTCTTTTTCTTCTTCTTCTACTACTACTACTACTTATATATATATATGCGTTACGTAATCTTACTTTTGTACTTTCTGTTCTCCAGTCTACACCGTACTCCTCCAACCACACACCAACATACAGTGTATACAGCTATGTGTGTCCGTCCCCCCCCCCCCCCTCTCTCTCTCTCTCTCTCTCTCTCCCTCTCCCTCCCTCTCTCTCTCTCTCTCTCTCTTCTCTTTCTTTTATGATATATGAGTAATCACCTTTTCATTAATCAATTTTATACTGTGTAATAGTGTAAAAGTGTTAATATCCTTAGTCCCCCGCGGGGAAAACAGCCCAATGGAAAGAAAGAATCTTGCTTCATCTGTTACTTTGGGGAATAAAGATTGCCCCGCATGGTGTTGTGTTTTTTTTTTAAACAAAGTAGTCCCAAAAAGAATCAGTCAATAAAGCATCTTCTTGCTTATATCTGTTACTCTTAGGAATAAAGATCATCAATCAATCAATCATATTGATTGATACACACAGACAGATAGACATACAGACAGACAAATATACAGACAGAGACAGACAGACAGATAGATAGAAAGTAAAACTGACGTCACAGTGTTTGTTGTTTGTTTGTTTTTTTGTATTATGTCAAAAACGATGCTGTAAATTGAACATCTTAGGTAATTTCTTAGACGGCATAATTTTTTTTCACTCTGCTGACCAAAAACACGCTTTGTACCAACCGACAGTTATGTCAGATAATGATGATACACGCATCGATGTCATCGCCGCGGCGAAGTGGCTAGCGTCACGGACTCCCGACCGGGAGGTTGTGATGCGATTCCCATCAGAGCCACTTATTGGTGGCATTGTTCTTCCCCGATCGGTTCCTACCAGTGTTGAGTTTGCTGTGGGCTCAGTTGGGAAGACTGGGATCACAGGGTCGAGTTTTATCCACCTAACGGGTGAATCTCAGAGACAGTGTTGCCCAAAATTTCCAGACCCCACAGCAGGTGTCTGTATCTCACGGGCCTGGTTGACGCCGAGACATGTTATGAAAGTAAGCAGCAGAGTACAGTCCTATCAGGCAGTCTCAGACCAGAATGCCATCATTATCATCATCATCCTCATCGATTATGGTAAACAAATGTTTCAATGATATCAACCTTCATATCCTGCTCTCATTTGTGTCCTCTGTTTGGCTTTCCTCTCCACGTCGAGGTCACCGGTATCGGCAAATTCATCGGGATAGTCGTTGGACGGACGTGGTGGTGCCCTTCAGAGGGAGAGCTCACTCTCGCTGGCTCCGCGACGTATCAGTCATTGTCCCAAGTATAGGGCTTAGTAGGTGGTGTCCTGCAGATGTTGGATCAGAACAGGCACCACCGAACACCATCAAAGGGACTCGGCGGCTGTCTAATGTCTCCTCAGAGTTGGGTTGCCGCGTGACGACTTGACATTGGCTGATGCCTGTGGACTGCCGCTGCAGGGGCTGTGTGAACAGGGAGCCAGAATAAGTGGTGTTGGTGCACTGCCAGCCGTTGAAGTGGTGCGGAAGATGAATCAGTCAAAACAAGCAAAAAGAGAAGATGGAGAGAAAAGAAGAAGGAGAAAAAAGAAGAAGAAGAAGAAGAAGAAGAAGAAGAGGAGGAGGAGGAGGAGGAGGAGGAGGAAAAAGAAGAAGATGAACAAGGTAAAAAAAAAAAACAGAAGCTAATGTCAAAAAGAAGAAGATGAAGAAGGTAACAACAACAACAACAACAGAAGCTGATGTCATAACTTTACATCGTGACGGCATTATTTTCCGATCAGTTCGCTATGGTCCTCGGAGGAGACTTACGTCCAACGTCAGCGTCACTCGATGGCCGTAGACTGGTTTTCTCGCGTATCCCAGACATCTGTTAAACATACTTCAACGGATCCCGAAATAAGGCTGCACGACTTATCTGCATAGCTGCGAAATCGGACCACGTTCCTCCTCGTCTTCACTCTCTCCGCAGGCTGCCTGTTTCCCATCCAGCATTGGTCTAACTTTTTCTGCTCTCAGTAGTTAGTTCTGGACCAGACGATCTTTCTGATCTCCTCCAAATCAGTACTCAGTGTCGCCAGCTCCGCTTTTTTTCC
>JADBJO010001868.1:135000-150000 GCA_016801955.1 Conus betulinus
TTTTCTCCTCCTTTTTCCCCTTTTCACATGTCTCATTCCACCAGGCATTACCTGCGTGCTTTTTTTAACTTGATTTGACAGGTTTTATCATAGGTATTGACTGATTCGCAGCAGATAGCATAGCATTCTGAAACTGATCGTATAGGTCATCATAGAGATTGAGTATCAAGTTCTTTTGTGTCGACGTAGAATGTTTTTAGTAACTCTGTGAATTTACCCCCCCAGTTAGCTAATCTATAATATATTTTGGGACTGTTTCCATTGTTAAATCTGTTGGTTCAGGCCTTGAAGTTTCAAAGGGTAGTAATGATAGCAATATGATCACTATTGAGTGTGTCATCAAGGGTTTGCCAATCACAAAGTGGCGCTAGATCTGGAGATACTAAAGTTAGATCTATTGCACTTGGTTTGTGCTTAGGGTTGTCAGGAATTCGTGTTATTCTCCCGTCATTTCAAAAAGATATAAGGACGAGTCAACTAGATTTTCAATCAATGAAACGGTTACTAGTAATCGACTGACAATTCTTTTCCCAAAACGGGGAATGAGCATTAAAATCTCCAGCTACAAGATATCTATTGTTTTTATCTGGTCTTATATGTAATGATCGTAACCATTCAGAATTATACTCGTTAGGACCCCGTGGTAGATAGACTGACACAACAGTTAATACGATGTTAGTATTTACCTGAACCCTGACTGCGCACGAATAGGAATCAGGTGTGCCTGGTGGAACGGGACTTGCGCAGGGGTGTGTAGTTTTCTCCTTCCTTAATGTAAATGGCTACGTTGATTTTTTCATCTGTGTTCCCCTGTTGAACAATGGGGGGAAATAATAACCAGCAAGTTTAGGTAATTTGTTTCTATGTGTGTTTAGGGATTGTAAGGCCAATACATTGTAGTCTTCTTCTGCAAGCTTTTGTGCTAATTGGTCAAGAGAGGTTATAATAGATCGACAGTTCCACTGAAATACCTTAAAGGAACCGTATTTTAACATTAGAAATTTTCACGTATCAACAAAACTTATTTGTAAGCTAGTGCAAACAATACTGAGATAGTAAATAATAATATATCAATGAATGATTGTGTCAATGGAAAATGAATGATGATTTTTATATTGCTGCAGTTCAAATATTAATGAGAGTTGCGTTCTAGTCACAAGTGGTGCTGGTGTTTTGCAAAGTTCCACTTTCACCAGTCGCCCAGCACGCTGAACCTGTTGCTCCAGGGGCCCAGGCTGTAGAGCAGAGGATCCGGGTAGGGCTGGTAGTACCAGATGGCTGGTACCGTGACCGTCCGGTCTTCCTGGGTCGGTTCCACAGCAGGTCTCTCACGTGACGCCCGATGTTCCTGGCCAGGACGCTGGCACCACTGTGGGTGGGGTGGAGGGCCGTCACGGAGATGCCAGGAGCTCGTGCGCAGGGTTGTTGTGGCTGATCAGCTGACGTCCTTGTCTTCACTCAGCTCTGATGTCAGGAGGGCGTTGAACAGATCTCTCTTGATGGTCAGTTGAGTATCTGTGACTGGTGCTATTTTGCTGACGATTATTTTGAGACCAGGATTTTCTTTCTTAATGCCTCTGATACACTGCACCAGATCTTTGCTGCAGTCCGTGGGAGATGTTGACTTTAAATCATTTACTCCGCAGTGAATCAGTAGCGCGTCGTGTTTTTGATATGCTGATTCAAATGTTTGTTGTATATCTTTGATTTTGAATGTTTTCCGAGATTCTGCTTGAAATCCAAATGAATCTCCAAGTCTCTTGTCATTGACTTTGTTTGTCACGGATCATGTATTAAAAGCAGACTTGGCAGATCAGACTCAGTTCTTCTTCATCATTCTTTTCCCTTTAGGAGCAGAATCCTGACGTTTTGCTATCGCCTTGACGTAATGTTCTTTTGCGTCACTTCGTTGTTTTTGCTGTGTTCTATTTGTCATTTTACGGTCGTTTCCTTTGACTTGAGGCTTGTTGGTCGGTCTTTTTTTTTGCTGAGTGCCACTCTTTTGCTGCTCCGCGGGTGATGGTACTGGCCCCGAGCTGACTGCTTCAGCATATGATGTATAAATTGGCTGTTCGGCAGTCTGAGTGGCAACGCTGACCATTGTCGTCATTTTGTTGTTCTTTACGATCAGGTCAATTTTTTTCATTTTGATTTTTGTATAGTTTTCTCTAATTTGCAAATTCGAAAGCATAGCGTTTCTATTACTGTTTTCATGTCGGGAACATTACTTACAGAGCTCTCGCTAGACCGGTTAGCGGGTCTGTGACTGGCAGATCCTAGCGTTCCACAGGTCGTTTGGTCCAGGGTAACGAAACGGTCCTCAGCTCTCGGTTTTTCGTTCTCTCTTGTTCTTGACTGATTTGTTTTTTTTCCTTGATCGCTGTTGTCCAAAATCAGAGTGGTCAACGCTGAAGGACTTCGCGTCCAGGGTCTTGTTTTGTAGAACCTGGTCATTTTCAGGAACTTTGGCAAAAAAACTCAGCAGGCGTGTTGTTTAGCTGTTGACCATAGCGTGTGTGTGTGTGTGTGTGTGTGTGTGTGTGTGTGTGTGTGTGTGTGTGTGTGGTGAGTACGTGTGTGCGTGCGTGTGCACGCATATGTGGGTCTGTGTATACGAATTTGTGTGAGCACGCGCGCGCGGGTGTGTGCACGTGTGTGTGTAAAAATGAGAGAGAGAGAGAGAGAGAGAAGAGAGAGAGAGAGAGACAAAGAAAAACAGAGAGAGAGAGAGAGAGAAGAGGAAGCGTCTGTTTATTTTGTAGGGAACCTTTCTGCGTGTGCGCTAGTGTGCATGTGTGTGTGTGTGTGTGTGTGTGTGTGTGTGTGTGTGTGTGTGTGTGCGTGCATAGTTTTGTCTGTGTGTGCGCGTGCGTATTTGTGTGTACGTGCGTGTGCGTACGCGCGCGCACGGCCACGTGCAATTCTGTTTATATATGCGTACTGACGCTCGCAAGAGCGAGCAGCTGTGCTTATGCACACCAGAATTGGTCGTTAGATCATCTCACAATTAAAGGTTGCCTGTAACATAATTCTATGTGCCACATAAACGTAAAATAATCAATAAATCGGGTGGGTTAAAAGCAGAAAGCAATCTGTGGGTGTTTTACATTTGAAGTTTCTTTTTTTTTTCTTTCTGTTATGATTTATCAGCTGGTCTGCATGTAGGCATATAACGAACCGACAGGTTGAAAAGATAACAAAAGTTTGCGCATTTTGAGAGGACAAGAAGTCAGTCATATAATTCAGACGGAGAAGAAGTAAAACACAAAAACAACAATGAGGATGATGATGATGAAAATGAGAAGAAGGAAAACGACGACAACGACGACGACGAGTGAGTGATGATCATGTGGTGATGGTAGTAGTAGTAGTAGTAGTGTGTTGTTGTAGTAGTTGTGGTAGTAGTAGTAGGAGGAGGAGAGTTGAAGTAGTAGTTTGTAGTAGTGGTAGTCGTCGTCGTTGTTGTTGTTGAAGTAGTCGCAGCAGCAGCAGCCGCCGCAGCAGCAATAGCAGTTATAGAAAGAAGAGAAAGAAGAACAAGAAAAGGTCAACAGCATCGACGACAGTAACAAATATGACAATGATGAAGATGACGAGAACGACAAAGATAGTCAGTTTTCCCCTCACCATCGATCTCCAGGGTCAAAGTCTAGCAGCCAGCATCAAAGAGGTTGTTTTGTAGAAGAAGAAAAAGTCCATAGATGCGTCATCGATCGTAACGGTCACCGACTCACAGAATTCCCAGACACACCATTATTGAAAACAGCACAAACAGAAAGCACCGGAGATAATTAACTGTGTAACATACCCACTGCACTTTTCCTCCCATCACACAAAATGAAGTCTGTTTCCGTTTGGTCGCTTCCCCCTCGCTCAGAAAAAAGAAAACACATTCCCAGAACACGCTTCGCCGAAAACAGAGTATAAAACAACAACAAAACACGACAAACTTTGACGTTTGAGATGATCACGTTTTTTACACCTATCCGACACCTATACAGACACATAAAACTCGAAAAAGTTCATCCTTTCTTGCTATTTTTTTTTTCTCCGTTTTTCATATTTTGAGAACCAAGATGAAACGAAGAGATAAAAAGAAAAAGAAAAACATTACACTAAGCTTTTGACAGACTTAAACTTTACGCTGTCCTCGTGTCGTGTCCGAGGCTAGGCCAGCCGGCTGGAGAAAACGAGCACATTATCAGGGAACCATGTGTTGTGACCAACACAAACGATACAGCGCGTGCCGCGCGCGCGTCGATCACACGCTTCCATCACCATCATCCAGCCTCCCTTCTCTCCCTCCCTTCAGGCGAAGAACGATCAGTGCTTCAGTCAGCAGAGGAGGGTGTGGGTGAGGTAGGAGGAGGAGGGAACGGGGAGTGATGAAGAGGGGTTGGGGGGTCGAACTGTTGGGGAGGTCGGGGGGGGGGGGGGGGGGGGGGGGGGGGGGGGGGGGGGAAGGTGAGTAGCAGGGGTATGTGTTCCCTTGATGCTTTACTTCGGGGTGGTGTGCGCCGCGGGGGGAGGTCGGTCTCTACGCTTGGTACGTTGACGCGAGTGACTTCGCTGTTTTTTTCAAAACACAGCCAGGTGATAAACGCAGATTTCGCCGACAGTTCCAGCGCGAAACATGTGCTCTCAACCCGGTTTTTTTCTTCCCCGACCGAATTTTAAACCCAATTCACAGGATTTTTTTTTTTTTTTTTTTTTAGCAATTAATCATCGCTAGGTGTTGCACCCGGGGAAGGGTGGAGGGGAGAGGGAGGGCACCCCCTCTCGCTCGCTCGGACAAACTGCGGCTCGATCGAGTGTCCGTGACAACAAATGGACCGGACAAAGGCCGGCCTAGTTTACCACCACCACCACCACCACAACAACCCCTCATACCCCCTTTCTTTTTCCTTTTTTTTTTCATGATGTCTGAGTGATGGTTTCGCGGCCCTAAAATTGAAATGGAAAAAAAAAGAACAGCAGGTTTAAAGACCTAGGAGAGACTCAGCTATGACACGCTGCCATTACACTGTCCCGAGAGAAAACACGGCAGACGGTATGGACTCGAAGCAGATCGCATCTACCTCTGTGTCAGGATGTACCACCAGGCAGAGTGAGGATGGGTGGTGGGGATTAGAGGGGGAAGGAGGGGGAAGTCCTGGGTGCCCAGCCCCCCTCCTCCCCTCCCTCTCTCCCCATCCAGCCCCTCTATCTTTTTTAGATACGGACAGATTTACAGTTGTCTGTGTCAGATACCATGTTATCTTCCAGATGAGGCCTCCAGAGCGCCTACACAATTTACATAACTTGCAGCGTCTGGGGGACTCCCCCCCCCCCTCACTCCTGTTGATTCCCTGACCAGAGTGTTGTTCCTGTAACCCAAGCAGCCCCCAGGACCTAGCCTCAGTCGGGGCAAACACACCCGTGTCCATCCCTCCGCTAGTATTTGAACCGCCCCTGTGAGAGCGTAACTACTCTGGACCAGATTTCTCTCTCAATGTTCCATGTCCTCAGTGTTCATGCATGTTCTATCTCTTGAAAAAAAAAAAACCGCATCATCTTCATCACCACCGCTATATTTCCCATCCAGCCCCCTCCCTCCTCTGTTCGCCCCCACCCCACCCCCTCCTTCCACGCTTTCTGATTCTTTCGTCCTCATCCCCTCCCCCGCCTTCATCTTCTGGCTTGAAAATCTTCCCGCGCCGCTGGTAATAGTTTCCTGTGTAACGCCACGCAAATGACTCAGACTTGAGGAGAGCAGGAGGAACAATGTTATGCCTGAACAGTTCTTCAATGCGCCGCCTTGATGACTCTCCACGGAGTTTATGGGAGAGACAGACGCAGGAGACGAGTGCAGGCATGAACAGATCTGTCACCATGGGTGGTCTGACTCATTGAAAAAGTCCCCACCTTATTATCCCTGTTTCACGGTGTCCAGGACGAGGGAAATCGTGATGGCATTGTTTGAAGTGAACTAAGTTGCAGTGTTAGGCTTAATTTACCAAGGTTATCTCAGCACTCAAAACGCATATGTACACTCATGCACCCACCGAACATTTCTCTCTCTCTCTGGGAATGGGATGTCACGCAATAGCTCCTATTGTAGCACGGCTAAGCACAACAAAAAAGATAGTTTCTACTCTACATTTAATTACACACACGTGCGCTTGCACATCCCACCACAGTTCTTGAACAAATCACGAGAAATTTTCTTAGCACTGGGTGATGGTGGCGCCTTGAGAGTTGTCTGGCACCAGGTTCCGGGACTGGGTCTTCGTGGTCGTCTGTGGGGACTCTTCCTCGACGTAGAAATCTTCTTTCTTTCTTTACTCACCCCTGGGTTTCGGACTTAATCTTCGTCGACGTGGAAGTTTTTCTTTTTCTTCTTCACCCATCTCTGGCTTTCGAACTCAGTCTTTCTTTCTCAGCTTGTCTTTGATGCCTAAGCCATGCAATAGAGACCTTGCTTCCACTTCTGTCGCCCAAACCACGTTCCTTTCGGACCCTAATCTGTCCCGCACACTCTTCTCTCCGGTTGTGTCGTTCTTTTCTCTCGTGGTCGTGTTTCCTCCCTTCTCTCGTTCTCTGTTCAGCAGACTGAGCCGATAGCACCCACTAGATACTCCGAGGACCTAGTGGATAATTTGTCTCCCTTTCGCCAGCAGGAAGGTGCGAAGTCGGGAGGGGTCCTCACCGCCTTCGATGCCTGCTGTGACCTGACAGTTAGCTGGCAACTTCAACCTCCTTTACACAGTTCGAATTATATGCGCTAGGTGATGGCGCTACGGCTAATCGGCTCATTACTCATTACCCATTTCTCCACCACGCTCGAAATCATTGTTGTCAAAAGCGCTTAAGGTTCTTTGTGAGAGATTTATCTCCCTTGACGCACTCTCGGGGTATAGCACTCCGTGCCTCATGCCGATCATGGACGTGCCTGAGTTTGGAGTGAATCGATGAGAACGGCAGAACCTTTTGTTTCTTTCTTTCTTGGTTGGTTGGTTGGTTTAGTAAAGTTGTACCATCGACAATTCTGCCTAACTAACAGTATGTGCTTAAACCTTAAAACCGAAAAGGCAGAGGAGTCAAGTTACTTCTTTCCGCGGTCACTGAGAGGAAAAAATCCGGTTTCGAAGTACTGGTATCTGACCAGGAGTTATATGTTAGTGAGTTTCCTCCCAATTGGAGATTGTCTCCCCCTTGGAGACTATAAGCTTGCTGAAGGCTCATTTTGAGAAGCAATTATTATTCCCTGTTCACCCACTCAAGCACAGACTGTTAGTTATGCAGAATTATCTACCACTGCAGATATGAATGCTTATCTCCCCCTATTTTTTCAATCTAAGACATAAGAGCAAGCTTTGTTTACAACTGAATATATATATATATATATATATATATATATATATATATATATATATATATATATATATATATATATGTGTGTGTGTGTGTGTGCGTGTGCGTGCGTGCGTGCGCGTGCGTGCGTGCGTGTGTGTGTGTGTGTGTGTGTGTGTGTGTGTGTGTTTCAATGGGGGCTGCGATCTACCCTGCTTTTTCAAGGCGAATGGAAGGTGTGACCTAACGTCCTTTTTTTTTTTTTTTTTACACACGGGGTGTAAAGTGTGTGACCCTAGTAGCGTTCTCGTTTTTCGCGAGCGAGTGTAAAGTGTGATCAAGCGTCCTTGCTTTTGGTAAGTGAATGGAAAGTGTAACCTTGAGTCCTTGTTCTTTTGCAAGCGAGTGTAAAGTGTGACAACGTCTTTTTTTTTCTCAAACAAATGGAAAGTATGATCTAACGTCTTTATTTTTTGCAAGCAAATGAAAGTGTGATCTAATGTCTTTAGTCTTTGCAAGCGAATGGAAAGTGTGATCCAATGTCTTTATTCTTTGCAGGCGAATGGAAAGTGTGATCTAACGTCTTTATTCTTTGCAGGCGAATGGAAAGTGTAATCCAATGTCTTTATTCTTTGCAAGTGAATAAAAAGCGAGACCTAGCGTCCTTGTTTTTTGTTTGTTTTCTTTTTTCTTCTTCTTTTTTTCGCGAGCGAATGCAAAGTGTGACCAGCGTCCTTGTTTTTTACAAGCGAATGGAAAGTGAAATCTAACGTCCTTGGTTGTAGCAATGAATGGAAAGTCTGATCTAGCGCCGTTATTATTGTTGTTGTTGTTGTGCTTGCTGCTGCTGCTTCTGCTGTCGTTGTCGTTGTCGTTATTGTTGTTACTGTTGCTGCTGCTGCTACTGCTGCTGCTGCTGCTGCTGCTATTGTTGCTGTTGCTCTTGCTTTTGTTGTTGTTGCTACTGCTGCTTTTGTTGATGTTGCTGTCGTTCCTGTTGTTGTTGCTGTTGTTGTTACTGCTGTTGTTGTTCTTGCTTACGGAAACGGGATGACAGATTATCAGCTTGTCGATCTGGCATCGATCGCCAGATCCAAATAACCGCCAGAGCACTCTTTGAAGAATATGATCCACTGCGAGATCAAAGGTGTTATAAGGAGAAAAATGCACTTTGAATCGTTCAAGCCTTCAAAGGATGTTTGGAGTTAGATAACCACGACGGTAAGGCTTTGAAGCTTGCTTCCCCCGCTGGTGGTTCAAAGGCAGTATACAGTGCGATGCGCTGGCACTTTCGTGTACACATACAAGGTGAATATTGACGGGCAGAATATAGCAGGAAGTGTGGCCTTCACCTGATAGACATCAGGGGCAAACAGACTGAGGAAATACGAGTGTGCGATATCATCATTGCATGACCACGTGGGTGGTGGTCGATCAAAAGGGAATAACGCTTCTAAGAAGAGAGAGAACTTCCGGGTCCCCGGTTCATTTGTAACACGAGAAACGGATTAAATGTGCGTGTGTGTGTGTGTGTGTGTGTGTGTGTGTGTGTGTGTGTGTGTGTGTGTGTGTGTGTGTGTGTGTGTGTGTGTGTGTGTGTGTGTGCGCGTGCGTCTAGTCTATGTCTCTACCTGTGTCTGTGTCTGTATCTCTGTGTATGTGCGCGGGGAGAGAGAGAGAGAGAGTGCGCGCGGGTGCGGGTGAGTGAGTGAATAACCCTTTGATTAGTTACATCTGACTGACACACCGGCTTACATGTTTTTGTGGTTTGACATACGTAACCATACATAGTTATAAAGTCAGAGAAAGAGAACTTTGAGTATGTATGTGTGTATATCTGTGTCTGTATCTGTGTGTGTGTGTGTGGGGGGGGGGGGGGGGGGTGCGCGCGCGCGCGCGCGCGTGCGTAAATACATGTGTTTTGTGTGTGCGTGAACGCGCGGATTTTGTCCCGAACCCCCAGCCCCCACCCCCCCCCCCCCTTCCCCATGAAAACTATAAACGGAAAACCCAACGGGGCCTGTACGTGGCGCATGAAAAAAAGAAGAAAAAAAAAAAGACGACCCTAATGGAGCCGCCCCTTGCAACGTTCTGTCGAATATGTTAAAGGGTATCCCATCTTCATCACCCCACCGCCACAAAAAGTCCTCACACACCAATCAAAAATAGGGGCGGCAACTCCAGTTTCAGACAAAGACGTGCGTCGTGGCGACTCGTTATAAAACGGGAGTACAAGACACTGCCACATCTCCTCCTCCTCTCCTCCAGACCTCGGTGTCGGCGGTCTTTCGGAACAGACTACAATAAAAAAAAAAAAAAATAAATAAAATAATAATGATAATAATTCGTCCTAGTGAGCAGCGTGCATTTTGCGCAGGTTAAAGAGCTTGTGGCAATAAAGAAATTATAGCTTAAAAAAATTTCGTTGAAAATTCACTTTGACACGTAAACAAAACCATAAGCAAACAGAGTTTAAAAAAAAAAAAAGTGACATTAAACTATCGTGATGAGCTGTCCCTTGGGACACCACATATTCCATGCAGAGAAATCTGGTGTGGTTATGAAACCCTACAGTATAATGCAGTACAGTCACATCTCTTTCTCTCTCTCTCTCTCTCTCTCTCTCTCTCTCTCTCTCTCTCTCTCTCTCTCTCACACACTCACTCACACACACACACACACACACACACACACACACACACACACACACACACACACACACACACACACACACACACACACACACACAGACGCGCGCACACACACACACACACACACACACACACACACACACACACACACACACACACACACACACACACACACAGAGAGAGGGAGAGAGAGATAGAGAGAGACAGAGACAGAGACAGACACATACAAGACAGACAGACAGACAGACAGAAGGAGAAGAAGAAAAAGAGAGCGAAACAGGGGTGGAATGGGGATGGGAAGGAGGAAAAAAATGACAAGACGAACAAATGGGGATGCAGAGACAAAAAAAAATGCATATCTCTTCATGTTTATATTGCTCGTCATGATGTGACTGCCGGTTCTGGCATTGTAACAGAAGGCAGTAATGGACTCAGAGAAAGAGAGAGGAGATTTGGGGCAGACAGACAGAAAATGACATCATTCTTTGTTTTACAGTGGTAAGAGATGAGAGAGATGGCCATTTACATGCTTGTCGTTCCTACATTATTCTGGTAATCCAGCACAAAATCTACAAAACATGCATTATAAAAAATGGGTATATGTATAAGGCCTCAGACACACACACACACACACACACACACACGCGCGCGCGCGCGCGCGCGCGCGCGAGCGCACTATTTCTAATCAAAAGAAATAAAACAGAAATTAAAAGAAAAATCACAAACGTCAAAACAACAGTAACAGAGAAAGAGACTATTTAAAAAGTCCAAGCACGTTCCTGGGTTACGTTTTTCAGATAAATGGTGAATAGAATGGGTGAAAAGAGACCGCCTTGACATACACCTATGTTAATCAGAAGCCCGTGAGATTTTTTTTTGAAACCCGGTATTACGACGACTACCACTACGACTACTACAACTACAACACTACTACACTACTACTACTACTACTACTACTACTACTGCTGCTGCTGCTGCTGCTGCTGCTGCTGCTGCTGCTGTTGCTGCTGTTGCTGCTGTTATTACTACCGCGCTACTACTACCGCCACCACCACTACCACCACTGTTGCTGCTACTATTGCCGCTACTGCTACTGCTGCTGCTGTTGACGCAACTGCATTTGATGATGATGATAATGATAATGATGATGATGAGGAGAATTTATTTAAGGGAACACTACCACTACTACTACTGCTGCTGCTACTACTACTACTACATTTACTACCGTTTACTGCTGCTGCTACTACTACCACTACTTCTACTGCTTATTGCTGCTGCTGCTGCTGCTTCTGCTGCTTACTGCTGCTGCTACTACTACTACTTCTACTGCTTAATGCTGCTGCTGCTACTACTATTACTACTGCTTACTGCTGCTGCTGCTACTACTACTACTTCTTCTGCAGCTGCTGCTACTACTACTTCTACTGCCGATTGCTGCTGCTACTACTACCACTTCTACTAATAATGATAATAGTAAT
Source organism: Conus betulinus (assembly GCA_016801955.1). NCBI lineage: Eukaryota > Metazoa > Mollusca > Gastropoda > Neogastropoda > Conidae > Conus > Conus betulinus. The sequence goes on from JADBJO010001868.1 coordinate 146,462, forward strand.
AATGATGATAATGATAAGAATAGAAATAATGATAATAATAACAGCGACAACGGCAATAACAACAACAATAATAATAATAATAATGATAATTGTTATGATGATGATGATAATAATGTCGTTACCAGTGCTTCTAACGATGATCATGATAACTTGTGTTGATGCTGTTGCTGCTACTACTACTACTACTGCTGCTGCTGCTGCTGCTGCTGCTGCTGCTGCTGCTGCTGCTGCTGCCAGTGTTTTTTTCACTAATACAGAATGCCACTTTGCCAGATTGTTCTGGCACACTATACCCCCCCCCCCCCCCCCCCCCCCCATTCCCCCACCCCTTCCCGTCTGGGTGTGGATCTCAGACATAATATCATATTGCTGAGAACACATCTATCCTTTTGGAAGTCTCTGGGAGAAGCCTTCACTCTGGACATGGCCCGGTAGCCAACGAAAACCCTTTGGGAGGAGTCTTCACGCTGGACATGGCCCGGTCGCCAACGAAAAACCCTTTGAGAGGAGTCTTCACGCTGGACATGGCCCGGTCGCCAACGAAAACCCTTTGGGAGGAGTCTTCACGCTGGACATGGCCCGGTCGCCAAAGAAAACCCTTTGGGAGGAGCCCTCACGCTGGACATGCCCGGTCGCCAAAGAAAACCCTTTGGGAGGAGTCTTCACGCTGGACATGGCCCGGTCGCCAAAGAAAACCCTTTGGGAGGAGTCTTCATGCTGGACATGGCCCGATCGCCAACGAAAACCCTTTGGGAGGACTCTTCATCGTTTTAAGGCCCGTTGTAGCGAAATCCCTGCATTTCCCAGCTCTGGGGCATTCTACTGTCCCCCTCTACCCCCCCCCCCCCCTCTCTCTTTCTCTCTCTCTCTCTCTCTCTCTCTCTCTCTCTCTCTCTCTCTCTCTCTCTCTCTCTCTTGATATGCTTGCAACTGTATTCTGTCTGTGGCAAGATCTACCAAGGCCAATAACCCGATTATTTACACACACACACACACACACACACACACACACACACACACACACACACACACACACACACACACACACACACAACACGAATGTCCACGTTCCAGTTCAATGTACAGATTGCTGCTGTAATTACCTGAATAACCCTGTTTATTATCACCACCAATTTCTTGGAAATTTCAACCGTCTCCTTAAGTCACACTGCACGTTATTCTGATTTCTACATGCTGCATGAGCACTAAAAAAAAATGTTTTTATTTTCCAGTCCTTCAGTCATCATGTTTACGGTAAAGTATTTGTCAATGTAAGCTCACCTGTCGAGATTTTAACTATTAAAACGATCTGGTCTGGGCTTTGTTTGTTTTGTTTTTTTTTATCAGGCTATTGTGTAATATACTTTGTAAGTTTTGTGTGTTTTTGTTTTAATCTGTTGTGTCGTTGATATTTCCAGTAGAATGGCTGGTGTCTCCGGCACCGTAAAGATTGATAGGTTTAAAGGTAAAAACACAAATATGATGAACTAAAAGAAAAAGATTGAAATCAGGTCACTAGATCGCCGACGGATGGGACTGATCAGTAAGCAGACATGAGCAGCGCGTTTTGTGCTCCAAGGTTTCGACAAGCAGGATAAAGCAAAGCAAAAAGAATGATAGCCATGCTTGAAGCGTACTCGTTTGGAGATCATTTATAATGTTGATGTCCCTTTAGGTTGTTTTTTTTTTTTTTTTTTTTTTTTTTTTTTTTTTGCTTGCTTTCTTTCAAGTTTGATAGACCTGACCAGCCGCCGTGTCGAAGTGGTTAGCGCCGCGGACTCCTGGCTGGAAGGTCGTGGGTTTGGTTCCCATCAGAGTCATGTGGGATTTTTTTCCCCCGACTGGCTCCAATCCAGAGTTGAGTTTGCTACGGGCTCAGTTGGGAAGACTGGGACCACACAGTCGAGTTTCATCCACTTAATGGATGCGTCTCTGAGAGTGTTGCTCAAAATTTGTGACCAACACTGCAGGTATCTGTATCTCTTGGGCATTGGTGGCGCTAGGACATATTATGAAAGGTCTCGGACCGGAATAAAAATCCGTAGCATCACCTCCATCATCCTCATTCTCATCGATCAACATAAGAAAAAGTCTCAGATTCTGTGGCTTTCATGCCCTGCTCTCATGGTGACCTCAGTTTCGATGTCCTCTCCACGTCTGTGGCCTTGGTTTGGTTCCTCTCGGGGTCACCGGTATCGGCGAGCCAATGGGGGCTGTCGTTGGATGGACGTAGTGGCGCCCTCCGGAGGAAAGAGCACACTCACGCCGGTTCCGCGACTAAGCAATAGTTGTCGTCAGTAGGGGGCTTAGTAGGTGGTGTCCTGAATATGTTGGATCAGAACAGGTGACACTAAACACCACCGAAGTGACTCGGCAGCAGTGCAGTGTTTCCTCCGGTTGGCTGCCTCTTGACGACTTGACATTGACTGCTCCCTATGGATTGCCGGTACCGGGGCTGTGGTGGGACTGGCCGGGCTGTGGCTGTGGACGGGATGTCGGAATGAGCGGCGTAGATGCACTGCCACTGAGGTGGCACAGAAGATAGGAGAGCCAAAACAAACAAAACAAAAGAGTTTGAAAGACCGTTTCCCACTTGTCTGAATAATATACGCAAACACTCACACGCACGTACGAACGCCCGCACGCACGAACGCACACACGCACGCACGCACACGCACGCGCACGCGCACACACACACACACACACACACACACACACACACACACACACACACACACACACACACACACATAGAAGATAAATTACATATACAGCCAGACCTGATTCTGTGCGTGAATGCTGGCCATTAACATATTGACAACAACCAAAACAATATATATGGATGAGAGTGGCCTTGCAGAGGAAGAGTTCGAGCGGTCAGCAGTTGTCAAATCCAGTCTTGTGAAAGGCCACAGACCGGTGGTGAGGTCACTGGACCACGTAAGCGAACAAATGTTGCCAGCGTCATTTCCCCGAGCCGGCCTTTCCACATAAGCCAGCGCCGCGTCCCTGAGTCATTCAAGTCAAGGACGGGACAGTCCTCGGTTACTCCAGCATTGCTTGTTCTTTACTTGTTGGCTTTCGAGGGTGACAGACGTTTTGCAAATTGCCTGATGAAGAGTATGAAAATGCATATGTGCGCATGCGCGAGCACACACGCACTCGGACGCACGCAGACACACACACACACACACACACACGCGCGCGCGCGCGCGCGCGCGCGCGCGCGCGCGCACGCACGCACGCACGCACGCGCACGCACGCACGCACGTACGCGCGCGCGCACACACACACACACACACACACACACACACACACACACACACACACACACACACACACACACACACACACATACAGAGAGAGAGAGAGAGAGAGAGAGAGAGAGAGAGAGAGAGAGAGAGAGAGAGAGAGAGAGCACTTGAATAACGATGTTTCGACTGGAAATTATCAGAGGTTCATATATATATATACATAATATATATATATATATATATATATATTATATATATATATATATATATATATATATATATATA
>JADBJO010001868.1:157500-167500 GCA_016801955.1 Conus betulinus
AGGTCAGTTGCTTTCAACTGGCAAATGAACGAGCAGCGCCAAAGAAATGGAAAGAGACAGACACGCAAGAGAGAGACGAGAGAGACAGAACCCAGATTTCTCTCTCTCTCTCTCTCTCTCTCTCTCTCTCTCTTGTCTGCACACACACGCGTGCGCGCACAGAGAGAGAGAGAGAGAGAGAGAGAGAGAGAGAGAGAGAGAAGGGGGGAGGGGGCAAACAAGGTTTAGTCTAATGACGACAGTACCCTCCCTCTGCCTCCTGTGGCCCTTTGGTGACCCGTAGGCCCACGCTTTTACATTAGGTCGCACGCCAGTTACACAGACGCAGCAAAATGCTATGTAGCCCATATGCTTATCTTACCAAAAGCATGTTAAAAAAAAATTATAAGCCCAGAATTAATCTAAACATTAACCGTCATAGACCAACCCCACCAATCATTTCTCTCAGTTTCATTAAGTTGTATTGGTGTTATCACCCGCAGTCTTTCAGAACACTAACCCAACCATATATGACGCTCGCTTTTAGTCCTTGTGATCACTCCTGCACCGATCTTCGTATCAGAATGGATTTGTCTACTTGGTTTTATCTAGCATGTATTTCAATAAACCTTATGAAAAAAAAGGAGAAAGGAGCGAGAGATCAGTTTTCAGACACTATGCAAAAAAAAACAGTTGTACCATTAAAAAAAAAACAATCTTCCTTTGTGTGATACGTGGCTTTTTCAGTCTTATATCTTGTGCAATCCAAATACTGTACAAGGCTATTTTTTTATTTTCCAAATTATTGTAAATCTGCTTTAAGATGTTTTTGTTGGAATCTACTCGACCAGACCATGGTCCGAGCTATAGTAGGAACTCCAATCAATAAACATCAGAACTTGTTTTTAGATCGTTACCCCAGACATTATTTCTGCAAACGTGTGGGCCAAATATCTAAAGAGATGAAAAGGAAACCTTCATTTCCGGAAAAAAGGGACGGCGCCTGTGCTGTGTTATTCACTGCTGTTTCCGATGTAGAGAGTGTTTTGTTTTTGAACAGAGCGAGCTACGCTAAAGCTATTAAGACAACCAGACAGGCACTCACTCGAAAGGCTTGCGCAAAGGTCGGACGAAATCTAGATCCGCCTTTGAGTCACAGCATGAGTGAACACATTTTTTTTTACGGCCAGGGGAGGTAATGGTAGGACTGAAAGAGTTACTTCCTTTACCCGTTTTTTGTTTTGTTTTGTTTTGTTTTGTTTCTTTTTAGTATTGGAAAATAGCAAACGTCAACAATACATCCCCAGAACATTTTAAGATTCCGTGAAATTTTATTGCGTCGTAGATATTGATGAATTCGTAACAGTAATTTCACAGGTATTTTCAGTATACGTTTATGACGTACTTACTAAGCGGATTTTCTATCCTTTGTTCGACCCAGATTTGTACCATGGATCTACAGTGAAAGGTGATTAGTTCGTTTTAACACCACATTCCATCTCTGCAACAAGTCTGAAGAAAGTCGCCTGTGTCGTATTTGCGTAATCCTGCTAACAAACAAACACAGAAACCAACACGAGTCCACAGATATCTTCCTTGACGGAGGAAATTGATGACACAACGTATCACGGATTTCATCAGGAAAGGTACAATGAGATATAGAAGCTAAGAATGAGTTCATCAAGATTAGGAGGAGCTTATGGCACGATGATGACAAAACTGGAACCATAAATTTCTCATTTCGGCCACGTGGTTAAAGGAGAAAAATATGAGGATGTGAGAGAGTAACTGGCTGTGTGATCAAATATATCCGTCACAAATGGTTACCGTATTTTTTTTTCTTCAGAAGTAGTATATCCGTAGGCGGATTTCGGCAACTCTGTGTTCTCCATCATCATGAACAGTAAGATGGACGTTCTTTCACCGGTCCAGTGCCTCACATTGTCAATGCAATGTTTTTTTCGGTCTGTGTCTGCAGCATCATCCCCTCCCAACTGAATTTCGCTAAATAGCGTACGTCAGACACTCCCCGCTGGGTGCCAGACGGTGGTATCACGCAAGTTTACGGAAGCTGATAAAGGGCAGGAAAAGTGTTTATCTTTTCTTGCTGCCACATCTTCCGTTCTTATCCTCCCTGTCCTCCCACCACCCCGCCGCCCACTCTTACCCCTTGACCCCCTCAGTAACACTTGTCCTATGATGCTCACATTCCGTTTCCCCACAACCACATCCAGGCCTGTTTTTTTTCACAGCGCCAGCACCGACGCTCAACGAGGAGCAGTCAATGTGGGGTTGTCATGAGGCAATCCACCAGAGGAAGCTGCACTGCTGCCGGTGTGATCCGGTTGTGTGCTTCGATGTCTGTACTGTTCTCTTCCAACTTATTGTACAGGGTAACACTTGCTACCCCATCCCCTTTCCCCTCCTACTGACGACGATGATTGTTTAAGTCGTGAGGCCAGTGTGAGTGCCCCCCTCCCCTCCCCTCTCCCCTCGCCCCAACCTTCCCCACCCCCTCCGTCTGAAAGGCGCCTCCAGTTGGATCTGACTGTGCCGATGCGCTTGTTGATACCAATATTTTTGACACGCAAAATCAAGCCCAAGGTCATCATGAAAGCTAAGCATGAAAGGCCACATCATTTATCTATTCATTTATTTTTTTATCAATAAGGATATTGAAATGATGCTGTGAAGTTGCATAAGGCCGGAGACTACCCAATAACAGTGGCGTACACCAGGTTTCCTTGTTATAATTCAGCACTGTTGTCGACCAAGCACTACCAGTGTTGCTAAGGAAATGTTGACCAACAAAAAAAAATCTCTTTAATCCATTGATTGGATAAAATAGATTGAGTGGTTCCTCTCATCCCGTTTTGAACCCATGGCCTACACGATTGTGTTAAGAGCTGTTCGAGTCCGAATAATCCCCCACGACTAAATGTCATTGGGTAAAGTTTCTTGTCTCCCACCATATGTATTGACTTACTATCTAGCAATCATTGTTTCCTTTGTCTCCCAGCCTATGTATTGACTTACTACCTGACAATCATTGTTCCTCTTGTCTTTCAGCATATGTATTGACTTACTGCCTGGAAATCACTGTTCCTCTTGTCTCAGACTATGTATTGACTTACTACCTGGCAATCATTGTTCTTCTCGTCTCTCGGCATACGTATTGACTTACTACCTGGCGATCATTGTTCCTCTTGTCTCTCAGCATAAGTATTGACTCACTACCTGGCAATCATTGTTCCCCTTGCCTCCCAGCGTACCTACAGACTTAATTACTACTTGGCAAACCATTGTTCTATACCCCTGTCTCTCTCGACATACGTATCGACTTACTAACTGGCAATCATTGCTGCCCCTCATCTCCCAGGATTCGTAATAACTTACTGCCTTCCAGTCATTACTCCTCCTGTCTCCAAGCATACGTAATGACTTACTACCTACCTGGCAATCGTTGCTCCCCCGCCCTCCCCCCCCCCCGCCCCTCTCCTCTTGTCTTCCAGCATATGTGTTGACTTACTACCTGGGAATTATCGCCTCACCGCGTCTGGTTTTGTGTTTTCTGTTGTTGTTTTTTTTTTGTTTGTTTGTTGTTGTTTGTTTGTTGTTGTTGTTTTTTTGTACTCCCAGTTCTTATGGAACAGGGAGTACTTTAGAATGGGAAACGAAAAATGTTCTCTGTGTGTGTGTGTGTGTGTGTGTGTGTGTGTGTGTGTGTGTGTGTGTGTGTGTGTGTGTCCCCGTCCGTCCGTCCGTCCGTCCGTGGTCAAAATGTATTCCACTCGCTCCAGACAAAAACAACTGGGTCGATCTTTCTGAAAATTTGTAGGTATCTTCTTCATGGGTCACGGATGATACCCGATGTTTTAGTTTACCGTTATAACCGTTACTAACGGCTATAACGGCCCATGACGGTGTTTCTTCTTCATGGAATATCTCAGAAAGTACTTGGCTGATCTTTCTGAAAATTTGTAGGTATGTTCATTATGGGTCACGGATGATGCCCTATGTTTCTGTTTACCGTTATAGCCGTTACCAACTTCCCACAATGGTTTTCTTCTTTATGGAAAATCTCAAAAAGTTCTTGGCCGATCTTTCTGAAAATGTGTAAGTAGGTTTATTATAGGTCACAGACGATGGCCGATGTTTACCAGAATAGCCATGACTAACGGTTACACCAGCCCAAGACGGTTTTTCCTCTTTATGGAATATCTCACGCGTATTCAGGACAAAACTGGGAGTACGTTTATATGCTTTGCATCTTTTTTTTAAATGTTGTCTTTCTTTTGTTTTCTTTTTTTTTTAATTTGCTGTTAGCAAAAGAGCAGGACAGCGAAAGATCCGATTTGAACAAAACGTGGTGGAGAGATCGAATGTGGCCAGAGGACGAAACTGCTGATTTTTGCTGCGGATCTGTTCAGTCATTTTCGATCTATGGGCGGCTCCGGGATTCGTTCAGCAAAACTACGCAAAAAGCACGCTTTTTGTTGCCATGTCATGACTAGGTGTCAAGACTGCGCTAAAACCACAATTCAATTTGTCGCCATGTCATGACGAGGTGTCAAGACTATGCTAAAACCACACTAAAGCTTGTCTCCATGTCATGAGTAAGTGTCAAGATTACGCATAAACCACACTAAAACTTGTGGTCATGTCATGACTATTGTGTCAAGACTACGCTAAAACCATACTAAAACTTGTCGCCATGTCATAACTATTGTGTCAAGAGTACGCTAAAACCATACTAAAACTTGTCGCCATGTCATAACTATTGTGTCAAGAGTACGCTAAAACCATACTAAAACTTGTCGCCATATCATGAGTAAGTGTCAAGATTACGCAAAAACCACACTACAACTTGTCATGCCATGACTAGGCGTTAAGTCTAAAAAAAAACAAACTACAACTTGTCTCCATGTCATGACTAGGTGTCAAGATTACGCTAAAACCACACTACACCTGTCGCCATGTCATGTCAAGGTGTCTTCTTGACGTTACACAAGTCGACTCAAGCTCTTGCCTGTCCGTGGATGCCGTAATGTGACGTGGACGAGCCTTGTTTAAACCACCTTTGTTGAGCTGCAGTTCACCTCAGACTGGTAAAAGCAACATGATCGGTTTTCTCTCTCTCTCTCTCTCTCTCTCTCTCTCTCTCTCTCTTGTGTGTGTGTGTGTGTGTGTGTGTGTGTGTTTGCTTTGTTTGATTTGATTTGTTTTCTTGTCAGTGTTCTACCTGTTCAGCATGGTCTTGATTTCTGCACGGTGTCTGGACTGTTGATCAAAATTTGGCTTTTCCCCCCCCGTTCCTCAGGTTTTTTTTTTTTTTTTTCTTTCAGTTCTTGTAATAAATCTTGGGAGTTTAAGTTGGCTGTTTTGCATGAATTCGACGGGAACAAAATGAAACTTAGGCTGCACAGGGTCTGTCACGTATTTCAGAGTGTCAGACAGAAACATACAATTTTAAACATTTTCCTTTTCCAGCGATGTTTCATTTGAAGGCCTTAATGCGGGATCTGTGAGAGGTAAATATTCTCGACTGTAAATGATATACTTTTTAAGGTTGCGCTGGCACTGAAGCTTTATTTGAAAAAGAAAAACTGAGCATTCATGGTATACATCGAAACAGATAAATATGAATATACTGCAGAAAAAGATTCTAGTCTATAGAAGTAACTGCAGGGACTGAACTTCATGTTTCAGCTCATCTGTTGTGGTGTGGTGGCTACTGTTCTGGACTGCTGATTGAGAAATCCTGAGTTCGTGTCCCATTACAGACATTTATTTTGTGTGTTGTTTTTTTTTTTTTGGTTTGTTTGTTTTTGTTTGTTTTGTTGTTGTTGTTTTGTTTGTGTTTTTTCTTTTTTTGTTGTTGTTGTTTGTTTGTTGTTTTTTTTTTGTTTGTTTTTGTTTTCTTTTTTTGCTTTTTGTTTTTCTTTGGTCGGTTCCTGCAACAAAGTTAGTTATGCTATAGATACAAACTGGATGACAAGAACTAGGCAGTGGGGGTTTAAGCTGTATATGTCTACACTTCTGAGAGTTTTGTCCCGATGTTCCTGACCAGCGTTGAAGGTATCAGTATCTCATGGGCCAGCTTGATGCTGGTTTAAATAGTATGGATGTCTCAGACTAGACTCTTCACAGCACCATCTTCGTTTATTGACCTCATCCTCACTGATCGTTATCAAATGTATTGAATTCTGTGGCCCTTCGTGTCCTCTTTTCGTGCTGACCTCATTTCTGATTTCTCTCTATCTCCATGACCGTAGCGAGTCTGTAAGAGTACTTGGCACTGACAAGTTAATGGCGATGGTTGTTAGACAGACGTGATAGTGAGTGTTCTCGAGAGAAGGCAGCTTACTTGGTGCCACGTTCACGGTAAAGCGATTAGTGTAGTCAGTAGGTTTGGTAAGTGGTATCCTATGTATATCTGATCAGAACAGGCATCGCCGAACACCACCGAATTGATTCGTTGAGAGTGTCACGTCTCTCTCTCTCTCTCTCTCTCTCTCTCTCTCTCTCTCTCTCTCTCTGCGTGGATGTTGTTTTCTTTTGGTTAAATGAGAACGTTCCATGTGACTGCTGAGGCTGCAACGCGCACAAACGTGAGAATGGAAGTGTATGGATGGTAGAGACGGACAAGGTTGGGGTCGAAAGGGAGGGGGCTGGGCGTGTGGGGAGGGGGAGGGGCTGCTGGCCGTAAAGCCACTGCAGAGGAATGGAAGATAAGAAAGAAAGAAAGAAACAAACAAACAAACAGAAGAAAGAAAGCAAAAGACAACTTTGATGATAAAACCTGAAAAGGTCATCATCACCATCTCATTATCTTTATTACGGGCTTGATTTCTCTGGAGGAAATTTAACTATTTACCTCTGCCAAGGAGTTTATATTTTCACACATATCCGTTTGCTTTTCATTTGTTTGTTTGTCTGTTTGTCTGTCATCAATATCATTGGTCAAATGATCACGTCATGTGGTCCGAGGACGAGCCTTTAATTATTTTGGTGTGGATTCGTTGTTCGGACTTGGATGAAAGAGCAGATCTAGGATCGTTTAACAAGAGTATTTCGAATATCATTGAAGAAATAGTACTATGTCGACATTAATCAAAGTTGGCGGAAAGATCAAATCATGGAGTGCGGCCAAAATGCGAAGTCAGTTTTTTCAGTGATACGGATACAGAACAAACGAAGACAATCCTTCAATGATATAGATCCGGATCGATCGAAGCTTATTTTTCAGTGAAACAGGTCCTGGTATCACGACAGATCTATAATGTATGCACTTTATTTAATAAGGATCGTTTAACAAGAGTATTTTGAACGTTCTTGAGCAGTAAGTGATACACCGACATTAATCAAAGTTGGTGGAAAGGTGAAACGATGGAATACGGCCCAAGTACGAAGTTAATTTTTCAGTGATATAGATCCGGATCAAACAAAGTTAGTTTTTCAGTGAAACAGATGCGGATCGTCAAACAAAGTTAGTTTTTCAGTCAAACAGATGCGGATCCTCAAACAAAGCTAGTTTTTCAGTGCTACAGATCCGGATCATCAAACAAAGCTAGTTTTTCAGTGAAACAAATGCGGATCATCAAACAAAGTTAGTTTTTCAGTCCACATCATCAAACAAAGTTAGATGCAGATCCATCATCAACACAAAGTTAGTTTTTCAGGGTGCGATCCTGATCATTCGACAGTTCCTAAATGTTTTGTACTTATTTGATAAGACCTTACAGGTGCTTTTGCATGAAGGCGCACTGTTTCACACCCATGTTTTGGGCTCTCTCTCTCTCTCTCTCTCTCTCTCTCTCTCTCTCTCTCTCTCTCTCTCTCTCTCTCTCTCTCTCTCTCTCATCCTGGTTCAATTGATAAGCTGACTGATGGGTGACAGCGCTTTGGGCGTACCCACTAGTGGTATCTGTACCATGAAAACGGCGGGATCACTCTCGCTGAGGGCGAGGTCTAACACAGATTACCTCCCTTGCAGATTTTTTTAACATCGTCTTTAATGCACGATTATTTGCCATTTTTAGTTGTATTTATTACATCCGTCAAAGACGTTTTGTCTTTGAGTTTTTTTGGGTTTTTTTCTTTTTTTTTTTTTTTTTTTTTTTTTTTTTTTTTTTTATACAGAAACTGCTTCAATCAAACTTCGTCAAAAGATATATTGTGACCTACGGATGACCGCACTAAATTTTGATATTGTTTGATGCTCAATCTTCCTAATCAACCCTGTAGGTGTCTGCATCTCTCTGGCCAGGTTGAGGCTAGGATATAGCATGAAAAGTAAAGGATATAGCATGAAAGTAAGCGTTAAGTGTAGCCCTACCATGCAGTCTCAGACAGAAATAGAACGTCACAGCATCAGATTCATCGTCCTAAACCTCCTCAATCCGTATTTCCTTTTACGTGTCAAATTCTGTAGCCCTTCATGCCCTTCTGTCATGGTAACTTCATTTCGGTTTCTCTTCCACGCCTATGCCATTGACGAGAGCGCATCGAGATAGCCGGTATCGGCAAGTTCTCTCGAAACTCACTGGAAAGGCGCCCTCTGGAGGGTCGCTTATTCACACTGGCTCGACAATCAAGCGGTCACTGTCGTTAAAAAAGTAGGGGGCTCAGTGGGTGGTATTTCCTATGTGCTGGATCAGAACAGACACAACTGAACATCGCTGAAATGACTCGGCTGCGGTGCAGGGTCTTCTCGCGTGGGTTTCCTTGTGATGACTTAGCATTTGACTGCTCCCTGTGGTTTGCTACCACTGGGGCTGTGTCAGGGTAAGGCGGGTTTTTGGGCTGGACGACGAGCCGGAAAGAGCAACGTAGGGAGTAACGCCACTGGGAGAAAGTACAGAGGATTAAACAGCGAAGAAAGGGACATAAATGATTTTGATTAACAGTGCGAATCTGGATCCGACAGCCGATCCATGATCGTTCAGTAACACTAAAGGTACGCATGGAGCAAATTCATCAGTGTGTATCAACCATCACTTCCTCAACGGCGGATTTAGGATACTCACTTCAGTTCGTGTGTTTTTGTCACCCAGCTGACCTCAAGGGGTCGTCACCTCGTCAAAATCCGTTCCCAACACAGATACTTACACACACACACACACACACGCGCGCGCGCGCGCACACACACACACACACACACACCTCATGAGCAGACCTAAAACAACTGAAAATTGTTTTTTAAATTTTCATCTGTTAAAAATGTTATATCCGATGAAAAACATTTGATTTCTTTCCAGAACTCAAAGTATCACATGAAGTGGAACTTCTTTTAACAAGATTTCCATGGAGACCGCTGTATACTTGGGACTTATCCCATCATTTTACAAGACTAAATTGCATAGAATGGAGGACCATGGAGGTTTTTTCTGTCATGAGATACGAGTGGATGTAAAAGGAGTGGTCTGTCTTAAATCGGCATGAAACTTTTCCATCCTTACGGTCACTAGTGGCAAATCGCAAATACTCCTTCAGATTTGAACGGATTTGAAGGGAGTTTATTACCCGTCTGCATGTTTCACTCCTCTCGCACGAGAACTTTGGCACGTCTGACCTTTAATATTTAATTGATAAGAGGGAGAGGTAGCCTGCAAGAGTTTTTATTTCTGGCATTCTTGGCGAGTAGGATATTCACATTATTTTTTTTAGAAACTTCATTGAACATTAGCAATGTGAAGTTATTGTCATGGCATAATAATTGTCCATGAAATAGTGTAACTTTCTAGCGACATAAACGTTGATGTTTCGTTTTGCATGTTCTGTTAAGAAAAAGTAACTACAAGGGGAATAATTCCTTCACTGCGCATCAACAATTACTTCCCCTGGCAGAAAACAGAATAACTATGTGTTATGACTCGTGAACTAACTTACACAGTCGGATCCAACATTCCTTCAACCTTAGCGGATATCAGAGATTTCCGGATTGCCCCTCCAATTCATTCCTTAGTTCGTTTATTTTGCTCGTTTACTAATGGACTAACGTGTGAATCACCAATCATCA
>JADBJO010001868.1:170000-182500 GCA_016801955.1 Conus betulinus
ACCCCCCCCCCCTCCCCCCCCCCCCCCCTTCCCCTCCCCGCCCCCGCCCCCCCCCTTTTTTTCCCTTTTATATATTTCTTTTCTTTTTAGTCATTGGGAGTGTTGTTAGCCCCTCTTATCATGACCTCATATCTATCTTTGGGTTTAATGATGTTCAGTCTTTTTTCAAACGTTTAAATGTGAGAAAGGCAATGGGCCTTGTTGAAGGTGTGTGCTTCTCAGCTCTCCTATGTTTACAGTCGTTGTTTACCTGGTCACTTAGAGAATGTATAATTCCTGTTTTATGGAAAAATGCCACTGTATGTCCTGTTCCAAAAAAAAAGCACCCAAGCTGTTTAAATGATTACCGACCAGTTGCCCTCACATCTGTTGCAATGAAATGTCTTGAAAGAATTGTCCTCTGTTCTGTTTTTAAAAGATACTACACAGTACCAAGACCCGTTTCAGTTCGCATACCAACAGAACAGATCAACAGATGATGCCACTTTGTACGCATTCTCCTTATTGATTTCTCATCAGCATTCAACACCATACAACCACATCTGATGGCAAAGAAACTCATTAACATAAATGTGGGTAACAAGCTCATTCTTTGGATAATTGATTTTCTTACACAGAGGACACAGTCTGTTCGGTATCAAAGTGTTGTTTTCGTCTTCCAGAGTCATTTCAACTGGCGCACCCCAGGGGTACTTTTTTATCACCAGTGCTTTTTACTCTGTACACAAATGATTGTTCAGGAAGTGATTCAACTTTGTACATTAAATATTCAGATGACTCAGCACTTGTGGATCTCTCCAACTCTGATTCTGTTTACTTCAAGGAGGTTCAAAGATTTGTTGACTGGTGCGATCATAACTATCTTGATCTGAATGTAACAAAAACGAAAGAAATGTTGATTGATTTTAGAAAGAATCCAAAAGCTGTACCACCCTTTTTTTATCAAAGGTGCTGAAGTAGAACGTGTTGAATCATACAATATTTAGGAACTTTTATAGATATAAGCTGAATTTTAAATCCCATGTTGAGTATGTCCACAAAAAATGTCAAACCAGATTATATTGTCTTCGCAAGCTGCGATCATTTCATGTGAATACTGACATTCTTCGGACATTTTATTCATGCTTCTTGGAATCTGTTCTAAACTTTCTCATTTATGTGTTGGTATGGTGGGTTGACTGTGAAGAGCAGAAATGTGCTTGAGAAAGTGGTGAACGTGGGAGGAAAAAATCGTTGGTGAGAGACAAAAAAGTCTGAGTGAGCTATACAGGTGCCGTGTTGTTTGTAAAGCGAAGAAGATTGCGTGTGACCAGACCCACGTTCTTGCAAATCAGTATGACCTTCTTCAGTCAGGACGAAGATATCGATCGGTTAATGCAGAAGTGTCAGATTTAAACAAAGTTTTATTCCCCTGTCCATTGATTTTTGAACCGAGGAGATGTTTAATTGAAATCCAAATTCCTTTATATGAATGTATGTCATATGTGAGAAATGGGTAATGTGGCTAAATTATTGTTTATTTGCTGTGAATGTGTGTGACCACAAATTAATTTCTCAAATTGAGATTATAAAGTTTACTTGACTTGACTTGACTTGACTTAACTTGACTTTTGCGTTAATGCTCTTATTTGTGCCTTTTCGCGCGCGCGCGCGCGTGTGTGTGTGTGTGTGTGTGTGTGTGTGTGTGTGTGTGTGTGTGTGTGTGTGTGTGTGTGTGCCCGCGGGCAAGTGCTTTTTCGTGTGTGTTTTGTGGAGGGGGGGGGGGGAGCCCTGCAGCACTTAGCTGCGTCTGGCTAGGTTTTTTTGTTTGTTTGTTTGTTTGTTTTTTTTTTTTCTTCTCCCGGGGTTCTCCCGTTTTCCCTCTCACCCCTTGGTGCTTGGGTAGGGCGACCTACCCTAGGGTCAGACTTGGGTCGGGTGCTGTAGGCGGCTGACCCGCTTCTTCTCCCCCCCCCCCCCCCCCCCCCCCCCCCCCCCCCCTCCCCTTGTCATTTACAATGCTTTTTTTGGTGCATGTTGTGTGTTTTATGAACAAAAGGTCCTTACTCTCTCTCTCTCTCTCTCTCTCTCTCTCTCTCTCTCTCTCTCCTCTCTCTCTCTCTCTCTCCTTTTATGGAGAAACAACTCATCCACATTTTATGTACTTTTCAAGATATAAATGATTGTTACCAGTCTTGTAAGTTTTAGTCGCTAGTCATGCATAGTAAGTCCCTTAGCGAGGCAAGGGCCGGGTGAAAAAAAAGCGTATGTTTTGCTCATCTGTTTGCCGTTGGAAATAAAGAATCATCATCATCAGCAGCAGCACATCATCATCATCATCATCATCATCATCATCATCTCTCTCTCTCTCTCTCTCTCTCTCTCTCTCTCTCTCTCTCTCTCTCTCTCTCTCTCTCTCTCTCTCTCAGGTGATCAGCCGCGTTGGAATGCATGGTCCATTGGGTCCTGCTTCACCTCAATAGATGGGAGGAAGATTCAGTCAGCTTTCACGCTGGTGCGGAGGATGGGGAGGGAGGGGTGGAGTGGGGAAGGAGGATGCCTCTGGGCTGAGAACAGATTGTGATAAAGGTCACTCCGAAGCTGCGTTTCGGGCACTTGCTGCCCACTTCAACTGGACACTAAGTCTCTGCTGCTGCACTCATTCTCTGCTCATTCATGCTCGAGCAGCGAGAAAAGGGAGAGAATCAAGGGGAGGGAGGGCGGGGTCGGGAAAGACGGGAAGGGGAGTAGGTGGAGGCG
Organism: Conus betulinus; assembly: GCA_016801955.1. NCBI lineage: Eukaryota > Metazoa > Mollusca > Gastropoda > Neogastropoda > Conidae > Conus > Conus betulinus. Next base: position 172,740 of record JADBJO010001868.1, read on the forward strand.
GGGAGGGGAGGGGCTGTAATAGCATTTTGTGGAAGTTCTGTGTCAGTAAATTATGCGTTTTCTGCCCCCCCCCCCCCCCCCCCAAAAAAAAAAAAAAAAAAAAAAAACCCTCATTCACTCATCCGCCCTGCCCCTGCCTCCATGTCTCTCTCTCTCTCTCTCTCTCTCTCTCTCTCTCTCTCTCTCTCTCTCTGTGTGTGTGTGTGTGTGTGTGTGTGTGTGTGTGTGTGTGTGTGTGTGTGTGTGTGTGTGTGTGTGTGTGTGTGTGACTGTCTCTGTGTGTGTGTGTGTGTCCTGTCTTTTGACTGTCGCTGTCGCTGTCTCTGTTACTGTCCTCTGTAGCTCTCTCCTCTCTCTCCTCTCTCCTCTCTCTCTCTCTCTCCTCTCTCTCTCTCTCTCCTCTCTCTCTCTCTCTCTCTCTCTCTCTCTCTCTCTCTCTCTCTCTTGTTTGTTTATTTGTTTCCACTTTATCTTTCTTTGCTTCCCATATCTCTGTCTTGTGTACTTTACAAAAACGTACGCTTTGTTCACCTTTTGGACTTTTATAGAATGCCATTAGGAAAGTCTGTGTGTGTGTGTGTGTGTGTGTGTGTGTGCGTGTGCGTGCGTGCGTGCGTGCGTGCGTGCGTGCGTGAGTGCGTGTGCGTGCGTGTTGTGTGTGTGTGTGTGTGTGTGTGTGTGTGTGTGTGTGTGTGTGTGTGTGTGTGTGTGTGTGTGTGTGTGTTTTAGCCGATGACTAAGTAGTGAGAAAGAAATTGCCATCCAGAGTGGATACTGTCTGCTCTTTCTGTTGGGTGCATTTGCCATTTTTTATAGTGGATTTTTTTTTTCACTCCTTCCTTTAAACTGTGTGTGTGTGTGTGTGTGTGTGCTCGCGCGCGCGCGTGCGTGCGTGCGTGCGCGCGCGGGCGCATGTGCGCGTCTGTCTCTCTGTCTCTGCCTGTATGTATGTCTCTCTCTCTCTGTCTATCTCTGTCTCTGTCTGTCTGTCTCTCTCTCTCTCTCTCTCTCTCTCTCTCTCTCTCTCTCTCTCTCTCTCTCTCTCTCTCTCTCTGTTGTCCACACGTACACCCTAGATCAATGCCAAAGCTTGTGTCATAAAGGGGCTTAAGTATGATCATGTTCCAAGAGAGATCTTTAAGTGCGCAAGGGAGTTAAACCTCGTCGAGTTTCACCTTCCACCAGAGATGAATCTTGGGATTCGTTAGTCCATCAAAATGGGAAGCTATTGCCAGGAAAGTTCAACCATTCCCACTGTGAAGGTTCAAGGTTCCTGCGAACTCCGGCGCCCTACGGGTCAAGCCACAAGGCCATGACAACCCGGCCATGCCGCTGGTCTGGACTGCATGGTGTGAAATGAACGGCCGGGGGGGGGGGGGGGGGGGAGCGGAAAAATCATCTGTGAGTCTGGAAGCAGTCGTGGCAATCCTTGGAAGTCCCCTGAGGCCAGATCTGGTATTGTTGATCAAGAAAACTTCAAAGAGACCCTGAGTGGCTCAGTGATGGTGGTGCACGACTTCCGGGCGATCCATATACACCTCGCAGAAAGAGACTGTGCGACCTGCAGCAATTCGGAGGTCTTTTTCCTCTACTGATGTAAGTATGAGTGCATGCTGTGGTACAGTTCGAAATAGGTATACTAATAATCTGCCGGATCTTTTGCTGCTGTGTGTGTGTGTGTGTGTGTGTGGTGTGTGTGTGTGTGTGTGTGTGTGTGTGTGTGTGTGTGTGTGTGTGTGTGTGTGTGTGTGTGTGTGTGTGTGTGTGTGTGTGCCTGCGTGCGAGCAAGCGAGTGTCTGAGTGTCTGTGTGGGTGTGGGGTGTTCGAGTGAGCGAGCAAGCGCACGAGCGAGTGTGTGTGTGTGTGTGTGTGTGTGTGTGTGTGTGTGTGTGTGTGTGTGTGTGTGTGTGTGTGTGTGTGTGTGTGTGTGTGTGTGTGTGTGTGTGTGCGTGCGCGCGCGCGTGCGTGCGTGTGTGTGTGTGTGTGTATGCGCGCGCGCGAGCGTGTTTTGGGAGTGGGGATGGGGGATGGGATAAGCGGGCTTCCTTATTCTTTTCCCAAAAAGTCACCTCAAGTTACTTTAAGGATGAATGTCCATGCACACAGCAAAGGTGCCATGGCAAACGGGTGTCATCATCCAGGAGAGCGGGGATAAGCAATCTATCTAACAAGACAGCGGGTGAAAATGTACATTTTTCATGTTGGAAGCCAGGGGGGTTCGAACTCTGTGACTATGAACTCTGTGCTCCAATACAGCAAAAAAAAACCATCCACATGCTCCCCAACCATAAAAGTACGTACGGCCATGCGAAAAATTAAAGAGAAAAACGAAAGAGGTTGAAAACCTAGACACCTCACTCGCTAGAGGGCAATTCCCTTAATCATTCGAACCCATGTCCTCTTCTGTCAGAGCAGCGGCAGCTGTAAGAGTGGATACCGTTAATTGACGCATGGCTTCTTTGGCATGAACCCACGTCCTCTTCATCTCTCAGAGCAGCAGCAGCAGTAAGAATACGTACCATTCATTGACACATGGCTTCTTTGGCACACTCGCGACTCAAATCACTCAATAGAGTCAGCCGCGTCTCTTGGGGCCAGCTTTGAGCTATGGTACTGATCAGTCTTCACAGCAGTGTAGAGCCATGGTACTTCCTCTCAGGGCAGGGTTAGGATCCTAATGACAGCCACTGGACGGAGAGGGGCCGTAACCCTCGTCTTCCAATAACCACGGTTCTCCGCCTTCTGCAGGATCCCGTGTGTTCCTCAGTTACACACACACACACACACACACACACACACACACACACACACACATACACACACACACACACACACACACACACACACACACACACACACACACACACACACGCACGCACGCACGCACGCATGCGCGCGCGCGCACGCACACACACACATACACACGCGCGCGCGCGCGCATGCACACACACATACACACAGGCGCGCACGCGCGCGCGCGCGCGCGCGCACACACACACACACACACACACACACACACACACACACACACACACACACACACACACACACGCACGCACGCACGCATGCGCGCGCGCACGCACACACACACATACACACAGCATGCACACACACATACACACACGCGCGCACGCGCGCGCGCGCCACAGTGTGCTGGCCACAGGCATCACTCAAGTCTTAGATGCCTGTGGTGCTTTCAAGGTCGTTATGGGTGGCAGGCAGGCAGTCACACGTTCGTGTTGTGATTTATCGACTGTTTCTGGTCAAAACTCCCGGCAGCCTGTCACCGTGAAGATGGCGCCACATTCCCCTGACCGTTCGCCATGCCGTTTGCTATCACCTCGTCTGATTCCTTCAGAGGTAGGGAGAGTAGGTACTCTTTCAACGCAGGCAGTCCATCTCCTGTCACCCTCTGTCCATCTGGGACAGAAGTTATGTGCCAGACGAGCTGTTGCCAGACCATTTCCCTCGGCCTCTGCCCCAACCCCATCCCCTCCCTCCCTACCACCTTCCCCACCTTCTACTCCCTCTACCCTCACACAACCCCCTCCCTCATCACCCCCTGCCGTCTCCACCCTTCCGTTTCCACTTCTCCATCCCTTCTCTTCCTCCTACTCATCCCCCACCCCATACAGCCCCCCCCCCCCCCCCCCCCAACGTCCCACCCACTTGTCTTCCCCCCATTTCCCCCATCCACCTTTCCCTCACCTTCCAGTTTGCGTTCTGGCGATCCTGACACCAAACGAAGTGTTAACAGTCAGTAGTTATCTACTTTATGATCTATTGCTGAAAGGGACAGTGCTGACACAAAGACCACAAGTAAAGAGAAAGAAAACAGACAATCAAAAGAAAGAAAGGTCGTTCGGATGGCTTGCGGTTCAGTAGTTCTCTCTGTTCTGGTCGAGGGAGCGAAACCCGAGTCAAAACTGTTATGTCAGACAGGGAATTCGTACATAGTTTTTGGCAGCCCGTAACATTTTTTTTTTTCCTGGCAGGCACTCTGTGTCACAAACCTCGCTAGCCATCAGCAAGTTTTTAGCCATGATTCCCTGTTCAAGGCCATCTCACTGAATGCAGTGTACGGCGGTGAGTACGTACAGCACAGAAACAGACAACAGTCTCGCGAGGACAATGTAAAGAAGTGGTGAGAAACCTACCAGCTCTACCAAACGAATGGAAAGCTACAGTGGCATGATGAAGGGCCAGGACTGTAAATGTAAAGATGAATGTAAAATAGCTGTAGAAATGTAAAGATCCCATTGTACATTAAAGTGTGATTCGGGATTTTGGAGAAAGTTTGTTCGAAACACAACGAAGACACGAATAACGCTATCGTCTCGGCATGTCACTGGTTACGACTCGTAGGAATGTGTCACTTTGCGTTACAGACTGAAACTTGTGAGCATTGTGTTAGACTAAGACTTGTGAACATTGTGTTACAGACTGAAACTTGTGAGCATTGTGTTACAGACTGACACTTGTGAACATTGTGTTACAGACTGAAACTTGTGAGCATTGTGTTACAGACTGAGACTTGTGAGCATTGTGTTACAGACTGAGACTTGTGAGCATTGTGTTACAGACTGACACTTGTGAACATTGTGTTACAGACTGACACTTGTGAGCATGGTGTTACAGACTGACACTTGTGAACATTGTGTTACAGACTGAAACTTGTGAGTATTGTGTTATAGACAGAAACTTGTGAGCATAGTGTTACAGACTGAAACTTGTGAGTATTGTGTTACAGACTGAGACTTGTGAACATTGTGTTACAGGCTGAAACTTGTGAGCATTGTGTTATAGACAGAAACTTGTGAACATTGTGTTATAGACAGAAACTTGTAAGCATTGTGTTAGACAGAAACTTGTGAACATTGTGTTATAGACAGAAACTTGTGAACATTGTGTTATAGACAGAAACTTGTGAGCGTAAAGAGGACGTTTGGATTTTTTGCAGAGAGTGGATATTAGGACATCCCCTTTTTGTTCCATTCTCCCCCCCTAGAACAGTCTTAATTAGATTCACAGTCAAACAGGGGTTATTCTGAACTTGAGTTGTTAACCATTCATGCTCATCTTTCGCTTCTTTTCAATGTAGCAAAGCTTCTTGTTTGGTATACTATTAAAAATCAGTTTGTATAATTTTTCAACAACAGAATGATTTGGAAATACAGTCTGGAGAGATGCTGATTTTTTTTTTTCAAAATTCGAATCGTAGATGTAGCTGATAATGTCAAACAGTTGTTAAGACTAAAGACAGTTTAATGCTCAAGCGTAGAGGCAATGACTTGCCGTGTCAGCTGGGTCTAGAGCATCGAAGGTGGAGACCAACCTCCACCTACCGCTGCGTAAACGTCGCCCATGCACTGCTGGATGTGCAGACAAATGCATGAAGAGTAACCGGTGTTTGTTTTTTTTTTTTTTTTTTTTTTTTTTTTTGTTTGTTTTGTTTTGTTTTGTTTTTTTTTGTTTCCAGGTAACATGTGTTGCGAGTTTATGCTTTGTGTTGAACCATTCAACTTGGCAAGGCCCTACAATGTGTGCGTGTGGTGTGTGTGTGTGTGTGTGTGTGTGTGTGTGTGTGTGTGTGTGTGTGTGTGTGTGTGTGTGTGTGCGTTCGTCCGTGCGTGCGGGTATCTGTTTGTGTGTGTGTGTGTGTGTGTGTGTGTGTGTGTGTGTGTGTGTGTGTGTGTGTGTGTGTGTGTGTGTGTTTATCTCAATTACAGCTTTGTTTTCAAAGGCACTCTCCCCTCTGTGACAACCTCCGCGAAGAATCGCTCTTGGGTATCTAACACTGACTGTACAAAGCATTAAAACGCACAGGAAAGAACGGCTTTTCTTTTCTGTTTGGACCCCAGCAAGAAGCAAATTCAGTCCTCTTACCACTGGGTGACCCAGACAAATGAGCTATTAAAGCTGTTACATGTACGCTTTAGTTTTATTGTTCAACAGTATCCATTATTTATGTAGGATTGAATTTCCACCATACAGAGTGAGGGATTGAGGGTGGGGTGGGGGAGGGGGAGGAGCTCGTGATCGAATCTTCCAGTGATACGGTTGTAAACGTTGGTGAATGTGAAAGAAATAGTAACAGAGTCATGATCATTTCACTGAAAGTATGGGTGAGTTTGCACGGCGAAAGCACAGCGAATGCACAGCGAAAAGTCCTGTAAGAGGAGTAAAGGGGAGAAGGGATGGGAGTGGTGGGATAGGGAATGGAGAGTGTGTGTGTGTGTGTGTGTGTGTGTGTGTGTGTGTGTGTGTGTGTGTGTGTGTGTGTGTGTGTGTGTGGTGTGTGTGTGTGTGTGTGTGTGTGTGTGTGTGTGTGTGTGTGTATGAAGGTACGCGCGCGCGCGCGCGCGCGCGTGTGTGTGTGTGTGTGTGTGTGTGTGTGTGTGTGTGTGTGTGTGTGTGTGTGTGTGTGTGTGTTCGAGCGTGCGTGCGTGTATGTGGGTGCGTGAGGTGTGTGTGGGTGCGTTTATTACTTTCTGATGTGTAGTTTTCTGCCTGTATTCACCACTTAGGCTTAGTGCGTGCGTGAGTGAGTGTGTGCGCGCGCGCGCGCGCGCGCGGTGTGTGTGTGTGTGTGTGTGTGTGTGTGTGTGTGTGTGTTGGGGAATGGGGGGTGGGAGGCTGGGGGCGGAGATCGGGACCAGGTGACGTGGTGCCTTTAAAACGATTGGGTTGATTCTCCTTCAACCGTGTGTGAACCCTGTAGTAATTGGCTGGTTCATTGGTGTGTAAGTCCCGACAATTATCTCGTAATTGATGTTCCTGATGAATTATACCCCTTTAACTCGCCCATGACTCACACTCTGACTTCTTTCGCGGGTCAAACGGACACGAACAAGGGTCGTCAGACCTCGTGGAGGGGGAGGGGGGGGTAGCGGGATGGAGGAGGAGGAAGGACAGGGGGACGGGGGAGGTGAAGGTGAGGAGGAGGAGGGGAGATAAGAAAGTGAAGTGGGGGGCAGTGGGTGAAACCGGGCGAGAGTAGAGGTGGTGAGGATGTGGGGTCGGGAGGAAAGAAATGCGCACAGCGATGGTATAAATGAGAGAGTGTGGTAAGGTAAGGTAAGGTTAGGAAAGGTCAGGTCAGGTCAGGTCAGGTCAGTCAGGTGTTGCTTTTAGCCCAGCCGACCGCAAAGGGCCATATCAGGGCTGTCACCGCGCTGAAGTCAACTGTAGTCATTCTTTTTTTTAATTCACACAACCCTTCAAAATACAACTTCTAAAAACGCAGTGTAAACTTCGTTAAAAAAAAATGTGCTTTTCCGTAAAGTCTTAGATCAGATGAAAAAAAAAGTAACTTCTTTCAGAAATTCAAAGATCTCATCAGTGAGACATGTTCGTGGAGTCTGCTGTAAGGTGTTCATGTATCACATCGTGCAAGTCCCAACACTCCCGAAAATATGTGTCCACCGTGTGTGGTGAATGAGTTGGAACGCTCAAAGGAGCTTCTTCACCTTGTGAAACATAAAGGGTGGGTGTAAAAGGAGTGGCCTATATGCAAACATTTCTTTGACATAAGCCTGGGTTTGGGTCTGAGATCAGTGTGAGGGATAGACGATGTGCTCAACTCTTTCTTTGTGGCAATCTTGACAAGTTGATCAAACAACTCTTGGCCTTGAATGCCCACATGGCTGGTAACCCAAGTAAAAACTATGTTGTATCCGTCTGATTTCAGAGAGCTGTAAAGCTGCAAAATGTTCAGCAGCTGAAGGTGCTTGAAGGTACGACAGGTCATGACCTCCAAAGCAGAAAGGGAGTCTGAAAAAAAAATGAGGAAATCTTTCTTTAGATGTAGAGACCGTTTCAAGAGCCAGGACCAAGGCTGCCAACTCAGCAGTGTAGATGGCGCTGTCTGTGGGAATGCATTGAGAACATCTCTGAGGGGGATCTGGTGCACACAAACACAGCGGAGCGGAGGCAACTGCCTCCCCTGGTTTGGAACCATCTGCGAAACTTTTACTGTGTGATGCAAACTGGGAACACAGTTCAGCAAAAACAGAACTTGCGCGCCAAACAGCTAGTGGAACTTAATCATACAAGGCCAAATCAAACCGGATATCTGGAGTAAAGAAAGTCCATGGTGGGTCATCAGGAAACTAGGATAAATCACATACGACTCTAAGGTCTGTGTCTGCATTGTTCACATGGGAAAGGCATGAATTCCCAAGGGTGGGATGGAATTGGAATGGTCGTCGAATTTCTTTTGAAACTTGGGGTCAAAAACTCAGTCATAGACAGGGTTGGGAGTTCAAAAGCGAGATTCAAACAGTATTTCAAGGAAAATTTCAGCCGACGGTTCGAGAGGGATGGTTCATCTGCCTCAGCTTACAGACTAAAAGCAGGGGTGGTGCGGGAATGCACGCAGAGTCAAAGCCCTTGATGGTGGATGGATTGAGACTTTTCAGTTAAGAACGTCTGGGATAAGCTGTAGACTACACACCTGTAGTCCAGTTTGGAGCGGATCAGATCCCTGTAAAAAATGGAGAGAAGAGCTTTCTTATTCAGCGCCCCGATCCGTGTGTGTCACAACGCTCAGAATGTTCAGTGCTTCCTGACAAGCAGTTTTAGTTTTTAAGTGTCGCATGCGACTTCTAAAGTTCAGTTTTTTTTTTATGAAAAATAACACCTAGAAATTTAGCTACTTTCACAGCTGGAATGGTGGATTTGTTCAGACGAATTTCAGGATCGGCAAGAACCGACTAAAATTGTGAAAATGGATACACTGTGTTTTGGTGCTTGAAAACGTAAACCCTTTATCCTCGGCCCACTGTCAAATCTTATCCACACGAAGTTGGAGTCAACGCTCTATGCTGGCATAGGAGGCTCCAACTGCGTAGAGTGCTAGTCAGAGCTACTGGTCGATAGTTTGAAGGGTTGGTAATGTCTTTTCCAGGCTTAGGAATGGGGAATGATCAGGGCTTTTCGCCAAGAGGGCTGAAAGCACTCTGTGGTCCAGATATGGTTGTAGATTTTTAGAAGGGTCTGGAGACAGCTCTCCTGGAGATGTTTCAAAAGTTGATAATGAATATCATCCAGGCCAGGAGCAAAATTGTAGCAGGTTTGCTGAACTGATTTCAGCTTATCAATGAAAAAAAACGTAGATTGTACACTTCGGAGTTGTCCGAAGTGAAATTGTATGAAGATTTTCCTCTAAGTTGTTTGTTTTGTCAAAAAAGGCTGCAGATTTACTCGAGGATAGTGAGTTCCGTTAAATGGTGGAGGCCAGCATATTGACAACGGCTCGTTTGTCAGTTATTAGAGCATCGACAATTTTCAGGTGATGAATTGACTGGTTGGTGTTCTTCCCTTTAATATTCAACGTGATCTTCCACACTTTTTTCTTGGATGTTTTAGATGTCAGGGCCAGAAGTTTTCTCAGAGCCTGACATTTACTGAATTACAAAGTGTGTCTCGTTTTGACTTGGAGTTTTTGATGGTCTCGAGCATTGGGAGCTGAAGGTCTTTGGAATACCCGACGCTGAGACCGATTGCATTCTCTTGAGATCTGTTGGCAGTCAGAATTAAACCAGGTGTTTTAGGCAGTTGGAGTTCATTGGAAGACACCAGAATACACGTTTTTGCAAACTTAATCAAAGTAATGGCTAGAGATTTTCCTGGGTCTTGACTTTGAAGAATGTCAGCTTTCTGGATTTCCTTTGAAGTGTTTGCTGCAAAAAGATTCCAATTAGTCTTCATATAATTAAGGTGTTGTGGAACAGAGGCGTTCTCGGTTATTCTGGATTTTA
>JADBJO010001868.1:192500-202500 GCA_016801955.1 Conus betulinus
CAACCCACAGAGCAGCCAGGTGTTGCAATGACTGCAAGAAATATTGAATATAAACAAAGCTTGCTCTTATGTCACAGATTATAGAAATAGGGGGGTGATAAGCCTTCATATCTGCAGTGGTAGATGATTCTGCCTAACTGACAGTATGTGCTTGAGTGGGTGAATGGGGAATAAATAAATGCTTCTCAAATGAACCTTCAGCAAGCTGATATAGTCTCCAAAGTGGGAGACCATCTCCAATGGGGAGAAAGCTCACTAACATATAACTCCTGGTCAGATACCGGTTTTTGAAACCCTGATTGTTTCTCCTCAGTGACCGCGGAAAGTGGTAATTTGACTCCTCTGCCTTTTCAGTTTTAAGAAGAATGCTATACCAAAAAAAGGCATGATTTTCTTTTGCTTCTTAGGTGGCACCTTTAGTTAGTTTTTTGAAAACTCAACAAACATACTATGGTATTGCACACCAGCTTTTTTTTGGTATAGCATTCTTCTTAAAACTGAAAAGGCAGAGGAGTCAAATTACCACTTTCCGCGGTCACTGAGGAGAAACAATCAGGTTTCGAAATGCTGGTATCTGACCAGAGTTTATATGTTAGTGAGCTTTCTCCCCATTGGAGATGGTCTCCCACTTTGGAGACTATATAAGCTTGCTGAAGGTTCATTTTGAGAAGCATTTATTTATTCCCCATTCACCCACTCAAGCACATACTGTCAGTTAGGCAGAATCATCTACCACTGCAGATATGAAGGCTTATCACCCCTATTTCTATAATCTGTGACATAAGAGCAAGCTTTGTTTATAATTCAATATTCATTTATATATATATATATATATATATATATATATATATATATCAAGAATACTGCTAAAGCGCCTAATAAAATTCTTAAAGTGCTCAACCCCTTGGGGAGCAACATCTGTTAAAATAGGATTCCTCCATTTTGAAATTCATCAGGCCACAGTGCTCAACGTGAGGAGCTATTATCAAGAATACTGCTAAAACGCCTAAAAAATTCTCAAAGTGCTCAACCCCTTGGGGAGCAACATCTGTTAAAAAAGGATCCTGTTTTAACAGATGTTGCTCCCCAAGGGGTTGAGCACTTTGAGAATTTTATTAGGCGTTTTAGCAGTATTCTTGATAATAGCTCCTCACGTTGAGCACTGTGGCCTGATGAATTTCAAAATGGAGGAATCCTATTTTAACATATACATATATATATATATATATATATATATATATATATATATATATATATATATATATATACGCGGTGCGCGCGCGCGCGTGTGTGTGTGGAGAGAGAGAGAGGGGGGGGGACAGACAGACAGATAGAAATTATTTGTCTGTGACCGGGAACATCTATGGCTAACCTCTATACCCCCTCTTCCTTTATCCTCCCTTTCCCTTCTTGCACTCTCTCTCCCGTCTGGAGGATTAAGTGATGCTGAAAGAGAGAGGGAGAGAGAGAGAGGGAGAGACAGAGAGATTATTAGACGCTGACCGGGAAGAACATTAGAGGCTAACCTTCACACGCACCTCCCCTTACCCACCCTTTCGCTACTGCCGCTCCCCCCCTTTCGCTACTGCCGCTCCCCTCCCCGCCCCTTTCCCCTTCATGAGGATTTAACGATGCTGTTGGAGTGAGAGAGAGAGAGAGAGAGAGAGAGAGAGAGAGAGAGAAGGGGGGGGGAGAAAGAGGAAGAGGAAGAGAGAGAGCGCGCGTGAGAGATTGAGAGAGACAAAGAGAGAGAGAGAGAGAGAGAGAGAGAGAGAGAGAGAGAGCGACTGAGCGAAAGGGAGAGAGCGTGACAGAAAAAGAGGGAGGGAGGGAGAGAGACAGATAGAAAGTGACAGAGAAAGAGGGAGAGAGAGCGAGAGAGAGAGAGAGAGAACGAGAGAGAGAGAGAAGAGAGAGAGAGAGAGAGAGAGAGAGAGAGAGAGAGAGAGAGCAAGAGGGAGAGAGAGAACATTTGGCTGTGACTGGGAAGATCATCTGGGGCTATCATCACCCTATCCTTCCCCTTACTCTACCTTGCCCCTCCTCCACCCTCTTCCTTCGTGAGGATCATGCGATGCTGTTGGAGAGAGAGAGAGACAGACAGACAGACAGACAGAGAGAGAGAGAGAGAGAGAGAGAGAGAGAGCAAAAAGAAAGAGAGAGTGAGAGAGAGTAAGAGAGAGAGAGAGATTGAGCGAGCAGAGAGAGAGCGCGAGTAACTGAGAGAGAGCGAGCGAGAGAGAGAGAGAGGGAGAAAGAGGAGACATCTTTTATAATTAAAATGAGTATAGCTTTGACTATTATAAAGAGCCAACTCAGTTCCGATGTCATTTCCGGAGTGGAGTAATAATAGGGAAAAAAAAAGAAGAGTCAAAAGAAGTTTTTTAAAAAATCACTATTCATCCTCCTTTTATGAAACAGCGACGAGGAATATAATTGTCCTCTCTGCGATGAAAACGAACGTACGTCTCTCTCTCTCTCTCTCTCTCTCTCTCTCTCTCTCTCTCTCTCTCTCTCTCTCTCTCTCTCAATTAACGAACGTTTAGCAGACATCACAATTTGAATCCAAGTTTTAAATATGTGTCGTCCCTGTCATTGTCTGTATCACTGAAGTTTATTTCAAATTTATGCGCCAGGGGGTCCATATCTTGGTATAGACCTATGTCTATCCAGGATTCATTTTGTACCAGTCGCCTACGCAAAATGTCTCTGTCTCACCGTGCACAAATGATGCCCCCGCCGTGTGCTGGAATAGAATGGCGAGCGTTTCGTGATGTATGCATAAGGAGTCATTGTACTCTTGGCTTGGCTGGGGTCTCTGACTTTTTTCTCCCCCCCCCCCTTCCCCCCCTCACCATTACACCTTCCCATCCTTCACACCTCCCCTACCATCTCTCTCTTCTTCTGCATTTTGCCGTTAATTCTCTGGATAGGTTTGATCTGATGTCCCCGAGGCTCTCAGATCACACACCACAATTGCAAAATAATCCACTGCATTATAGAGTGCCGTTTGTTCGGAAATTGGTTGACAGCCTTCTGATGTGTCATGATGATTTCAAATGAAACTAAATGGGTTTTTTTTATGAATATGAATCATTTAGGTGAATGCTATAATGCTCTTGATGTAATTATTATGGATCACTGAAACATCTTATTTCAGGATCATGATATTTTTAGGTATAACGACTCATTATTTGCATATCCTGCATCATTTCCGTGTAGACAATGAGCTATTTATGGACAAATTGGGCGCGCGATGTGCTTATTGCATGATGCTCGAAAATAACATTCATTGCATATTGAATCATTTTGAATCATCGCGGTATGTAAATGATAATGCAAAATCTTTTTTTTTTCAACAAGCTATACTAAAAGCACGATCCAATGTTGGCTTTCCGAAGCCCAGTATGTTTTTACCGCCACAAATTCTGCCCCAAATAAGCCTTAACACACAATCTCCAAGACATCTTGTCACCCTGTTATTGAGAAATTCTACCCACATCACTCACCATCCGCACAGCATCCATACCCGCCAACTCCTACCCTCCATCTACCGTCAGCTTACAAGCCTTCTGACGTTTATATACCCTGTCACTGTGTGAGCCGAATTTCCTCGGATGATTTCATTTCATTTGTTTTTTCACATTTGTCTGCTTGGAACTATCAAGCATAGATTTTCATACACATATTGAAAAGGGCGTGGAGATTCAACTTTTTTTTTTTTTTCTCCAAATGTGTTGATTTTGCCTGGCTATACTTACTCGACTTCTTACACAGTGTCTTTAGCAGATTGTGAGAAACTGTGGGTGTGCTGCCTCCAGAACTGTTCAGCTGTCAATGAAGCATAGTGGCTGACAGATTGCCTCTGTAACCCTGAAGTAACTGTTGGCTGACCGCCTAGCCGAAGGACAGTCAATGACTCTGTGTGCTACAGATACCCCTTCCTTCTCCTCGCCACCCCCAGCCCCACCCCCATTCATCTTTTCCCCACCTCCCCCACTCCTACCCGCAGCCCATCTTGTAGGACTCTCTCCCTCAAAAACGTCTGCATATCAATTTTCGAAGGGCAGAGGTTAGAAACGGTCGAGAATGAACAAAAAGTGAAACATAAACTTTTTTTTCCGTTTCTGCTGTGACATCTGTTTGGTGTGTTACTCGACAATTTTCCCTTTTTTTCACGACTTCTCTGTCACCTCAGTGGCACACCCCCCCCTATGCCGTTTTATTTCGGTGTCCCCGTCCACAGCCACACCCTCGCTTAACCCGCCACAGCCGCGACATCGGCAAGCCACCAGGAGCAATTACTGTCAAGCAGCATTGATGTCACCCACAGAGGGACCACTGCGCTGTTAACGATTCAATTCGGAGATGTTCTGGGGCCTGTTCTGATCTAACATAGGCAGGACACCGCCTATTATACCCCCTACTGACGACAATAATGGCGAAGTCGCGGAGTCAGGGTGAGTGGCTTCCTCCGCCGGAGGGCACCAGCATGTGCATCCGACGACAGTCTCTATACTTACGAACTGACCTTCATAACGAAGTCACCAAGGGCATAGACGGGAAGAGGACGTCGAACCTCCTGTCACCAGGAGAGCAAGGCATAAACAGCCGCAGAATTTGAGACTCCGCTCATCGATGCGGATGAAGATGACGCTATGGAGTTGCATTCCGGTCTGAGACTGCGTAATAGGACTGTATGCTAACTCTGAGACTGCATGATAGGACTGTTCGCTAACTCTGAGACTGCATAATAGGACTGTAGGCTAACTCGGAGACTGCATAACAGGACTGTTCGCTAACTCTGAGACTGCCTAATAGGACTGTTCGCTAACTGAGACTGTATAACAAAACTATACGCTAACTTTCATAATATATCCCGGCCTCAACTTGATCCGAGAACTATTCAGAGACGCGTGAATGAAACTCGACTGTGTGGTCTAAATCTTCCCAACACAACCCATAGCAAACTCAGTTCTGGATAGGAGCCGGTCAGGGCAACCCCCCCCCCCCCCCCTCCCCCCCCCCCCCTCCCAAATAAATAGTCCTGATGGGAATCGAACCCCTACAACCTCCCGGCCGGAAATCCGTGGCGATAGCCCATTACCACGCAACAGTTGGTGACAAAACGTTTCTGAGTAAAACACTCGAAAAAGACGCAGTGTTGGGCAACGGGTAGTTCAGAACGGTTTAAGACATATTGCACAATGAAATGACGGCTCAAGCGAGGCTCGAGCAGTAGCACTGCATGTGAACAATAATTCCGAGGACTTTCTCTACCAATCAAAGCACCTTACTATCCTTGGGGAAATGATCTTTAAATGTAATCAGAAAATATTTCCTTCTCAAACCTTTAGCCCATAAAGACAACGTTTATCTTATTTCGATCGAAGATGAAAAGGATTTTAGACAGGAAGAAGCTCCGCCTTGGCTTAAGGCTGTGTCAGGCAATTGACATAGGCTAGAACACCAAGGCTACATCAAAATGTTGTTATGCTCTGCATAGTTATGTGGGGATTGTCTTCAGTCGTGACAAGCTCCTAGCATAACATTATCAGTCTCCAAAATCCCCCGAAGTCGGAGTGTGGCTGCCCACGTGGCGGGGTAATCAAAAACGGTCACACACGTAATGTTCTCATCCCTAGCTGATGCATTTGTACCATAGTGTTCAAGTACTTCGGCTGTTTGGATGATCCTGGAGTCTTT
Source organism: Conus betulinus (assembly GCA_016801955.1). Taxonomy (NCBI): domain Eukaryota; kingdom Metazoa; phylum Mollusca; class Gastropoda; order Neogastropoda; family Conidae; genus Conus; species Conus betulinus. Next base: position 198,207 of record JADBJO010001868.1, read on the forward strand.
TAGCCAGGGTACAACAACAACAACAACAACAACAACAACAAACAGAAAGAAGCTAAATTATAGATTAGATTGTTTAAACTCTTTGGTGGTGGTGGTGAGGGTGTGCAGATTGTTGTTGGTGGTGGGGGGGGGGGGGTGGGTGGGGGGCGGGTATTTCCCATTTGTCTTTTTTATTAACTGATATTGATATACATGCCGTTCTCCGTAATACCTCAGATTCTATCATCTATCTTGCGATTGGTAGGGGCAGCCCCTGTCAGTATTCGCCTGTTAGCTTAGCCGCCGATTGCAGTACAAACAATTACTAACTGTTAAGGAGGGGTCAGATCTACATGCTACCATGTCAATGTGTCGCTGCGTCTAGGAGTCACCATATCTGTGTGTCTCTGTTTCGTTTCAGTGAGAGTTTCTATGTACTGTGACTCTGTTTCGTTTCAGTGAGAGTTCTATGTACCACCATGTCTAAATATCAGCATGTCTATATGCCACCATGTCTGAACGTCAGCATGTCTATATGTCATCACGTCTATATGCCACCTTATCCATGTGTCACCATGTCTATATGTCATCATGTCTATACGTCGTCCCTTCTCCATGTGTCACCATGTCTATATGTCACACCACGTCTATACCTCACCTTCTCCATGTGTCACCATGTCTACATGTCACCACGTCTATACATCACCTTCTCCATGTGTCACCATGTCTATATGTCACCACGTCTATATATCACCTTCTTCATGTGTCACCATGTCTATATGTCACCACGTCTATACATCACCTTCTCCATGTGTCACCATGTCTACATGTCACCACGTCTATACATCACCTTCTCCATGTGTCACCATGTCTACATGTCACCATGTCTATACATCACCTTCTCCATGGGTCACCATGTCTACATGTCACCACGTCTATACATCACCTTCTCCATGTGTCACCATGTCTATATGTCACCACGTCTATATATCACCTTCTTCATGTGTCACCATGTCTATATGTCACCATGTCTATACATCACCTCCATGTGTCACCATGTCTGTATGTCACCATGTCTATATGTCACCTTCTCCATGTGTCATCATGTCTATATGTCACCATGTCCATGTATCAGGGTCAGGGCTGAGATTATGGTCAGGGTTAGGGGTTAGATTTAGGGCTGGAGTTTGGTTAGGTTTTTGGGCTTAGGATTAGATTTTGGTTAGGATTAAAACATATGGACACGGTGACATTTTAGTCACGGTGACACATAGACCCGGTGGCAAATAGGTGACGCATAGGAATGCCCCCTCTAATGACACACAACTCTCTTGACTGACAGTCACTGTCTCATACGATCTTTTAAATTTGAGACTTTCCACAGGTCAAGTGGCCTTGTAATCAATTGATCAGAAATGATCGAACTTTTGACCATGTTGCAGGCCTATTATATTATGGGCCTATTGTCATCATCATCATCATCATCATCTCTCTCTCTCTCTCTCTCTCTCTCTCTCTCTCTCTCTCTCTCTCTCTCTCTCTCTCTCTCTCTCTCATGTATCTCTCTCTCTCTCTCTCTCTCTCCTCTCTCTCGACCATGTGTGTAGGCCTTTCATGTATTGTGCCTATTGTCGTCTCATCTCTCTCTCTCTCTCTCTCTCTCTCTCTCTCTCTCTCTCTCTCTCTCTCTCTCTCTCTCTTGACCATATAGCAGGCCTGTTCTCTGTCTTAGGCCTTTCTCTCATCTCTCTGTGTGTGTGTGTGTGTGTGTGTGTGTGTGTGTGTGTGTGCACGTCATGAAATTGCTAGGAACTCTAATTGTATGCTACTAGACAAACACTGAATGCATCGTATTCCATTTATTTTGGCATAAACACCGTTTTGAGGACCCACAATGACATGTTCCCTGGATTAGAAAGCAAGACCCCTTTCACTATAAATCTACTGTGTTTTCCTGACCTTTTATTTCCCTTCAACCTTATTTACGCTTTTCCAGTTTGGGATTTCCGATTACAATATGTGACATAATCTAATTAGATCTGAAATGGAAAGCGGAATACACATAATAATGTTGATAGGTGATTAAACAAATCTGAAGATGAAATAAACTGACCTTGGAGAAGAGGAGTGAATAGAGAGCACAGGAGTGAACAGACCCATAGAACGGAAGATTGAGGATGGCTCTTGGAGAACAGAGAAAGAGACTGTGTTGGGGTAGGCTCAATGTGTGCGTACACCGATGTCGTAAACATATCAGTGATGGTTTTGTTCGTTTTTTTTGTTTTGTTTTGTTTTGTTTTGTTTTGTTTGTTTTTTTATGTTGTTGTTTTTTGTGCATTGTCTTGGTATTTTCGATTTCTTTATGAGATCAAGTTGTGTATACACAAACATAGAGTATGGGGATATCTATTTCGGCTTGCGTGTGAAGATGCTGATACTAAATCGGTAGATTAAAGCATGAGCGGAACAGATCTGTTGTATTCTTGTCATTGAGTTGTCTTTCTGTTTTGTTACGCTCTTGATGACCGTGGTGAAGTTGGCGTGGGGGGGGGGGGGGGGGGGGGGGGGATCCATCGCCTGGACGGACCGGACATTGAGCAGTAAAGAGGGGAAGGTGAGTGGGAGCGAGAAGTGAAAGAGGTGAATAGGAAGGGTACAGGAGAGGGTGGAGGGGGGGGGGGGGGGGGGGGGATTTATACCTCTTTGAGTCTGTTAACAAGTTTCGGTAGTTGTATAATCCAAACAAGACCAACGGCCTTTTTAGTCAAGTTAGAAGGGTCGCCATTGACCGTCGACGCGTGCGAAGATAAAAAAAAAGGGCAACGACCTTGCTTTCGGCGTGGGCAAAGCTGCGCAATAAATTGTTGTGGGGAGCGTAACTGCATTAAGCGAACGTTTGTCAATTGTTGTACGCCTCTCTCTCTCTCTTTCTCTCTCTCTCTCTCTCTCTCTCTCTCTGAGAGGTCAACTGTCATCAAGAGACATGGGCAAAACAGACGGTCAACGGACACTGACTGGCACTGGCACTGCGAGGGACAAAACCTGTCTGGAACAAGTCAGACCTTCGTCATTCGTCCCCTGCAAAGCAACGGCTGCTGCTATCCATCGACAGACGTTTTTATACGTGCGTGGCTACTACTACTCGTTCAAGAGCCTTGACCTCTTCTGGCCAGGAAATGGACGAGGGGTAAGGTAGTCAGGACAGGCGAAGGCGGGACAGTGGGCGGACAGATGTCGGGGTAGGTGGGTGGTGGGGTAAAGGGGCGGGAAGGGGATGAGGGAAGAGGAAGATGAGGGTGTGAGGGAGGCTGGGCAGGAGACACAAGTGATACACCACAGTAATTTGTCGCCACCTATGGGCAAAATCAGTTTACGGGTGATGACCATACAGCGAGCACTAGACTCACACGCCCCACACGCGCTGACACTTATACAAACACACGCAGGTACGCACACGCACGCACGCGCGTGCGCGCGCACTCACATACACACACACACACACACACACACACACACACACACACACACACACACACACACACATCTTCCCGCTTCCCGCACCAGAAATAGTACCGTTCTCTGATTAATAGGAAGAGCCTTTTGATTTTTCGCTGCCTATTCTGTGGCATTTGATGCCCTTGTTACTCTTCATTTCCCACTGTCTCCTTCTTCACCCGTACACCCGTGGAGAAATGCGTCCAGGTCGTCTCCAAAACATGTCATTTGTCGCCCAGCCGACCACGAAGAAGACCCCCCCCCCCCCCCCCCCCCCAAACTCTACTCCACCCCCCCTCGACTCACATGCAAGTTGAAAACAGAAATCTGTCGAGATTTTACAAAAAAGCAAGAAGTCAATCCAAAAACAAGTCAAACCGTCCATTAAAGCAATTACCTCAACCCACAGTCTACCATCATCAGCCATGTTACGAGTGAAGCAATCTAATGGTACACTCGGGGGGGACCATAGATCTCCGGTAAAGTCGAACTGATCTTCTATCCGCTTTTCAGTCCCGTTTCAGCCATTGTTGTTTGTTATTGGTGGTGGTGGTGGTGGTGGTGGTATTATTCATTTATTATCATTATCATATTATTTTTATTATCAGTGTTGTTGCTTTTGTCGTTGTTGTCGCTGTTGTTTTGTGTTGTTGTTATCATTATCATTATTATTATAATAATAATGCTTATCATTACGATTGCTATTATTATCATTATTATCATTATCATCATTGTTATTATTGTGATAATGATGAATGATGACCACGACGACGACGACGACGACGACGACGAGACGAAGGCGACGACGACGACGACGATG